>JAAAKQ030025371.1:0-17517 GCA_010016005.3 Zanna intricata
CTAAGATCGTTGAATACCAAGACCAATGTTCTTTGGTGGTTGGGTTTCAATTAACTACACTTCACATTCATACACATCATCCTCATTTATCCTCTGAAGTAATACCTTACGGTAGTTATGGAGGCTAAATAGTTAAAGAGACAGAGAGTAGTGTTTTCTTATCTATTCCTACCTATTCTAATATTTTAAATTTATATTATAATAAAGAATCATATTAATTGAGTATTCTAAAATTGCAATTCATTATATTTCAAAGGACTTAAATCAAATCAATCATGACATATTTAATGCAATAAAATAAACCACTACCATTCATTTTTTATTTTTTAAGTATCCCTAATCTAATAACATACCTTTTGAAAATTCTTATATTTCAATTTTTAAATAAACATTTAAAAAAATAAAATTAACTTAACAAAACCTCATCCTAAAATTAATATATTTAAATGTTCTTTCAATTTCTATGTCAAATACTGTTTACCTTTCTCAGCTTTATTCTTTTATTATATGTTGACACGTTTCAGAATAATTCTATTATCAAAAGTTATTATACTAGTACCTTTAAGTTTTTTGTTAGTCTTTATATAACATTTAGTCAACCCCCTTCCTTTATTTGGTGTCATACTTCATCTGGCCTTCTTCTTGTTTATTTTTGTTAACCATTTTACTTATTTCTTAATTTGATTTATCTGTTTTCTATTTTCAGTAAAATGAGGTTCTTGAAAAGGACATCCATTTACAGGATTATTGAAAACATTGATCATCTGATCATTTATGACAGTTTTATTGTTACTTTTTATTTGAAGATTTTTAAATTTTCTAAAATTCATTCTTCTTCCTTTAATACAATTGAGAATCAATTTTATTGATTCTTCATTGGGGCATGTCCTTCTTTTATTAAAGCCATTGCATAATTAGAATCCTGGTTTTGATTTTTAAAAGTTCTCATGTGTTTATTTATTTAATTTTCTTCTCATTTGTCCAATGTATGTTGAATTGCATTGAAATGCATGTTGCATTACATTTTATTTTGAAATATTTGTATCTTTTTCTTCTATATTATTATTAAAAATCTTTTTTAGTGTATTATTTGTATTTATAGCCATTTTCGTATTATATATACTAACGAATTGTTAAACAGGGTAAATTTCTTTTCCAGTAAACATTACTCCATTTAAAGATTTCTTTATAGTTTGTTGTTATAATTTCCTTTCTTTTACTTCATTTTTCTGATCATTACTTTTTCTACCCGTTATTTTCTGCTATATGGAAAATAGTATCTAACTCTTTTTTATATGCTGGTTTCTTTAACAATAATTTTTAAAGTGTATCATGTATCTAAAATCCATTAACTTATACTCCATTTGTTGATTTAAATCGTAAGCTATAATGTAGTATACGTTTCTTCTATATTTTTAGAAATCCTAAATAATTAAGAATATTTTTTTTTTTTATTGTTTGATCTAAAAAATTAATAGTTTCATCTCTCTTTTTTCAAAAAAAAAGAAAAGTTCATTTCTTCCAGTGTCTTTTCTTCATTATTTATTTATTTCTTTTTCAGTTACGTATAGAGTGTCATCTACATACTTAACATATTCTAAACAATTGCATTTTTTCATGATACCTGGAAAATTTTCTTCTTCCATATTCCGTCGACAATTACAATTCTGCATTTTTCTGTTATTTTTTAATTTTTTTGCTTTTCAATTGAATTTTTCATTATATTACTGACTTTTATAAAAGTCCTATGTCTTTTAATACATTTGCTAAATATTTTGCTAATTTATCATAGCTCTTATCAGTAAATTCTCTTAGTGGATTTTAATCTATGTTCTCATAATTGGTATACTTCTTTTTTCTTTTAACCTCTGGAACCATCGTTAGGTATTACATCAGAGCATGAGACAAATGATTTGTAGCGTGTGTGAAAAATGCCATGCCTGACTGGAATTCTAATCTGGGACCTCTGGATGAAAGGCCGAGACACCACCAATTGCACCATGGAGGCCGGCATAATTGGTATACTTGGATTCATGTTAATATACTTGTAATCATTTTTTTTAATTAGAATTTTATATCTGTTTCTAATTTTTTAAATTTAATTCTGATATATTTTTTCTATTGTACATTGTGTTTTATTTATTTTCAAAATCTTTCCTTTATATAATCTGTTTTAAAGATAATTAAGCAGATGATTTATTTATCTGCTTCTATAATTAGTACATTATATTTTTTTAGTTTCTTTTTTATGTTATTGTTTCTGTATTATTTTTTTACATGTATTTCATATTTTTTGAAAGTTAACAACAAATTAAAAACAAGTACAAATTGTTAATTTAACTGATATTAAAAAAGAATCAAGTAACACTGTTGAAGCAATAGTATTGGTTTCCCAACACTGTTATCTTTTGATACTGGTTTTTTTATTTTTAAAATGTTAATTTTATTTTATATTTTTTAGAATTATTCTTTAAAAAATCTATGCGGACACCACATAACTTCCTTGTATGTCTATTAAATTACATATAAACATTTTTTGTTGCTAAAAATTTCCTTAGGATTTTATATTAATTTGTTTATTAATTTTGTTTTACACTGTTTAAGTAGATAAGTGCTGTAAGTGAGAACATGTCGGATCAGATAACCATGCACACATCAGTTCGAATCTGACTTCATGTACATATATCTTTTTAACTGTTTTTTTTTTTTTTTTTTTTAATTTAAATATATTGATTTATTAATCTCTAATTGTAAACAATTTTTGAATTAAAATGAAAAGTACATAAAATTTTATTTCACTAACTTATGATTTTTTGCATTTTTATTATTGAATTATATTATTTATTAAAATTTTAAATTACAATCAAAGATTAATAATTATTAATAAATTAATACATTTAAATTAAAAAAGAAAAAAACTGGATTTGAATTAATATATGCCTTCCCCTTGTAAGATAAAAATATTTCATTAATTAAAATTTTATTTGGTTTTCACTCTGGAACTATGAAAATAAGTATCACTAATGATATAACATTGAAAATCTCTCAACGAGAGTTTATTTCTGCAGTTAAGAAAGAGTCCATGATCCAAATGTTTCAAAATTGAAATCTTGCATTATGTAGCTGTATTTAGAAGTCTGAGTGTAAACGTATTTTTGGTCCAGTCGATTGCAATCAAAAGGGGAGATGCACAACTACATGTTACAACAGTCCTAAATACAAAATATCAAATTTTCTATGGTTTATCATTTTTGAGTAATGTGAGATACAAACATATGTACTTATAATTTCTGTACACACGTACAGAAACGTACTTAAGCCAAGTCACTTACGTTCTAGTTAAAATTCATTCAGGTATGGTCAAAATGGATGTTTCTGTTGAAATCTTAAAACCGAAAATTTTCACAACATAAACATGATTACAAATTTAAAAGTGTTTTTCAAATTAGAACCAATATGACGCTATGGACTGATAAAATCACAGTAAAAAAAGATTTTCAGTGGAAAGCGCTTTGAACGGAATTCCTTCAAACTAAGTTATAGAAGTGTAGGTTTTTTTTTTTGTTTCTTATATTAGAAATAATAAAAAAAAGACCTCAAACGAGATTATGTAACACTTTTCCTTGCAATTTTAATTTAATTAATTTTTATAATTTGTCCTACTCCGTTATAGTTTCAGCTATGCCAATTGATCTCAAATTGTTTTTTTTTAAATTTTTTTATAATTAATTACTTACTAATAAAATTTTACTTAATTCTTTCTATTTGTGGTTACTGTGTTTTTATAGTAGGTTATTTTCTTCATGCTGTCAAAAAATAGAATATCATTTTACTTCTGTTATGTTGTGTTGGTTATTTGTCAACAGAACAGACATCATCTGTTTCCCGCCATTTAAATTCTGCAGTTAGTTGTTGGACGGTGTGAATTTTTTTTGTGATTATGTTTTCTTTTAAGGAAATGAAATTATATGCTCGAGAAGTTGATGAAGGAATTGAATATTTAAACAATCGTATCTCAGATCCTTGTAAGTTAAGTTTAGTTACTGAAGAATCTGCTAACGTAGCTGCGGCTACGATCGAACAAATAAGTAAGGATCTAAATACCCGGAAGGTAAATCTTGAAATAATGTATGTTTTACATTTCTGTATAGTTTTTTTTGTGTCATGTGGTTCAAATTAAAACTATCATTGTTTAATTAAAATTCGTAAGACATTACTTACAAAATCATTCTATATTAAAATTATCCTATGAAAATGTGTTTTAGTGTTTTTCAGATGACAACACTTTTATCAATACGAGTCGAGTCCAGAAATTTAAAATTGTGTAGAAGGAATTAATATATCCATTTTTAATTGTGTTATTGTCCTAAATATCTTTATTAACATTTTCACAGTGCGTAACTAGCTTGCATATATACTTCCTTTATGATTTAAATATACTTATTTCACTATTTATTCTTTAATTAACAGAGTTTTCACATCCTAAATTTTGTTGATAACCCTATTAATAAGTAACCGTAAAAAAAAAAATAATTTTCCTTTTATAAAAATAAATTTGGACCAGATATACAGAAGAAAAGAGTTAGGAGTAGGGTTAGAGTTCACTGTATCATAGACAGTGAAATCTCAATTCAGAACTGTAAACTATACTTTGTACATCTCAAGAATATACCCACAGTTATTCTGTAGTTAATTATTAGATGGCACCACTGAAAGGGGAAAATAAGTAATTTAAAATTATAATCTAATTTTATGTAATAAATTTATATAAATAACTAAATATATAAATTTAACTTATAAGTATTATGTTTAGGTATTAATATATCATGTTTATCCTTATTACCTAAGTAATAGCTATATTCAGAATGTAATAAATAAGTACGTTCTGTTTAAGTACTCGGATATCACAGTAATTGTTTAGTTATAGTTAGAACAAGAGAGTAGTTTACTTGCAAATTCATTTGTTGGGATTATTGTATTGGTGAAAGTTATAATTTGTGTTGAATAATGGAGATGCCTAACACATTATTTGAGTTGCATGATTTAGTGAAACAAAAAGAAAATTGTGTATAATTTTTGCACTACATGAGAATATTATCCTTCCGTAAAATGTGTTCGCTTGGTCATGAAGTGACTATATCTATCCGATTCAAGGACTGTTGTCATTGTAACCATATAAAATGTTGTGAAAATGTAAACATGAAGAAAGACCTCATGGGTTGAATATGTGAAAGTAGACTATTTGACTGTATTGTTATTCATATATTGTTGGGAGTTAATGAAATTACAAGCACTAGTTTTTGTAAGAGGGAATTGAAAATTTTCACCTTCAACAGTGGTAGACTGGAATAACTTTTTACGAGAGGTGTGGTTGGTGATATTGCAGTTGGGAATCTAACTGAAATTGGTGGTCCTAATATGAATGTAGAAGTAGATGAATCTGTTTCTAAAAAAAATAAATATAACCGTGAGTGACAGTACTTCACTCAATGGGTTTCCATAGGCGTATGTCGCGAAACAAATGAATGTTTCATGTATGCCTTTCCTGACAGAAGCAAAGCTATTCTATTAACCATAATTGTTTAAAACATTAGGCCAGGAAGTTATCCATTCCAACCAATGGGCTGCGTATAATGGCATACACTCGTTCCTTAACTGCAATCTCACCCTTTTAACTGTAAACCAGTCACGTGACTTTATTCTTTCAATTACTGCTTTTCATACACACCATATAGAACAACTATGGGCTTAGTGTAAAGAAGGAACCAGCATCACTTGGGAATTCTTCAAGGCATGATAGACAATTACATGTGTGAGTATATGGAGAAGTCGTCTTGGTGGTGACCATTCTTTCATGATTATACTCTAAGATCGCTGATTATAGTTGATATTGTAAGTATGGTTAGATTATATTTATAATTATTTTCTTCGTTGAGTAACTTATAAGTTAGATTATAATATTGTTTATATTTAATAAATATAACAAGGAAATATAACTAAGGAAATATAAATATAACTAAGGAAATATATATATAGATTATAATTTTTACTTACTTAATTTCCCTTTCAGTGGTGCCATCTAACAGCTAACTAACTACAGATTGACTGGGGGCATCTTCTTGAAAAGTACCTGCATAGTTATATAACTTCATTCCTTGAAACATGGTGTCTTAGTATAACAAACCAAATATTAAACTTACTGAGCAGTAAGCAAATCTGTAGTATCAGTAAATTTTCATTTAATTTTTACAAGTGTAATAACAACAGATGATACTTTAGTCAAACTGATTTCTTTTCTTACTCTCACATTATGTTGGTTTTTTCTCATATTCTTATGTACATGGAGCCTTCAATGTATTCTATCTGTACAAAAATGATTTAGCCTAGTTTTAATTAACTACAAACATGCCAGTTATTGAAAATAATCTTATCTGAAATAATAATAATATTCAAAAATAGCAATCTTTCAATTTAAAAAAAATATATAAATATTCTTATTGAGATTATTTTTCAAGTTTCTTTATATTGAATAACATAATTTTCGTAAAAACATCCTTTTTTAGCAGGACACTTGGGCATTTTGTCAGTTTGTATATAAAGCGATTCATTTTGACCAAATGTATTTTCTGTTTTATTAATTTTTTTCTATTAGGTTACTTGCTGTTAGGCAAATGAAGTATATGTAATATTTTTCCATAAAATTTTCTATTTTAAAATGCCAGCCATTTTAGCGTTAAAAAAGACAGATTGCTATCTGTTAACCTCCCTTTGTTGGATATGTATTGATTGCATATATTAAACTTACAAAATAAATGTGGATATTTTTTGAAAGTGCCTCCATATTCAAAGTAATAACTTGAATGATAGGCATAGTTAGTATGGTATTCGTGAAAACAGTGTTTAGAGTATTAGTAATAATGCAGCAAGACTATTTTTGGCCCTGGTTAAACTTTCCTCTCTTAAACACTGTCAGTATTATACTTAATTTTCACTTTATTTAGAGTTTTGTTGTCTGTCTTAATTTGTTAATATTATTAATCTACAGGGCATATAGAAAATTACAATGTAATTTTATCTTATTAACAAGATAGTTAACTCAATTTTTACAGAAATGAACATTTGAAATCTAAAATTTCTTTCAGTTTTTTATCACTTAAACCTTCACATGCAAACCCCTAGTGAAGAATACAGAGATACTATTCACATTCTCCACGTCATGTGTTTCATTCCCCTGATATGTTCAAATCTTAATCATTAGTTTCAACATAATCTCAGAAAAAAAAATCCATTGAAGTTATGCCTGGTAATCTTAGAAACCAAGTAAACATCTCATCCCTGCCAATCCAACAATGTAAAAATGTAGCGAAGTGTCATTAACGGTATCTACACAATTAGCAGCATCTTCCAATTAGACTGTGACATTTGACTGCCTCTCCTGCAAGTGAGGAGTTAACATTTATAAAGATATGTTCCGATTTTTTTGCATTTCATTGAAAAAGATCAGTTAAGTTTTTCTTTGAGTAGTAAGCCATACCATAAATTGAGTTAAAGCTATCCTGCTAAGGTGAAATGCCTTATCATTAAAACAGAAGTGATAAAAAACTATTCATAAATTTTATTGAAAATGAGTTTGTTATAATAAGAATTGTATTAATTTTTAAATTATTTATTTTTTCCTCATCATTTCTTTATCAGTTGAGCATGTACTCATAGTAAAAAATTCAGGTCTTTTGCATTATATTTGCAATATAATTATGTATATTACATATTTGCATTATATTGCATTATTTTAGGTCTTTGGTTGTGTTGTTTTGATTGAATCAACAAATATAGAATATTTTGTGTTTTTCCTGTAACTTCAGTCATTATGGTGGTCAGAATTTAATAATATCTTTGCATAGTTGCTGGAATAGATATGCTACCTGGTACCACTGCCTGTTAATGAACTTAAATAAATATGAATTGAGATAATCTCTCCTCATCCTGCATTTGACTTTATTGCATACTGCATTTTGCTTTCTTTTATGCTATCAATTCTATTGTTTGTGTATAAGCATCCGTGGCAGGTTTTACCAAATTTTTATTACAGTTAACACTTAGAATGATCACATCTCATCGTTCACATCACTATCTAGGTTACAGTATCCTTTTCATACATAAGAAATAAAGAGTGGATCATTTTGAAGTTATTACTTCAGGTCACGGTACGCTTTAATATGACTGCTTTTCATTGAGCCATTCATAATCCTGTGTTTTACTTAAAACGCCCTCTTTAATAGCATTTTGAAGAATCGCTTCTATTTTAGCAGATCACCTATCACAAAAATCATAAACACGCATATCAAGCACAAAAAAATACCAAACGCCTTGTGAATAACATAGAACGTTGTCACTTGGCAGACTGCCAGCTACACAATATATAATCTTGTTACTATATCTAGTGGGGGTATTTGAAAATACACCTATATTGTGTTTCAGATACAGATTCAGGTTATTTTTAGGTATCCTCTTGTACATTTGCACAATAGTCCAGTGTTGATCAAATATAGGTTTCCATTGTTAAATCTATGAAATAATTTTGTGTGATTAAACAGAAGCACAAGCAATGTTACTTATAATTTTTTGGAAGAAATATGTTGTTTTCCATGTAACATAAAGCTTGGTTGGGATTACACAAATTGTTCACAGTTAAAATAATCACTATTTATGGTTTAGATCATTCCACTTTTTATTTAAGAAAAGAACATGAATATTCAAAATTGTTTTTCAGGTTAGATGACATTTGAAATATCTCCCTGTAACTTTCTGAGCAGCTCTGCTTACCATATAGTGTTCTGGATGATTTAAAAAATAATTATATACAAATTATCCTTGTTGATTATTTTTTTCCTTTTTAAATTCGTTTCCAGATTATTTTCATTACAATACTGAAGTTATCTCTACCATCTGTGAATTCTCTTGTATTTGCTTTCGCATCCACCATGGATTGACCATGGTTCTGGTGGCGTTAATTCTAAATCTTAGCTCAACAAGATTAGCAGGTTAAGTTGGTACATAAATCCAATCTTTAATGAAACCATACAAGAAAAAATTTAGTGGGGTCAGGTCTGGGGAGTGAGGTGGCTACACAATTGGACTTTACTAACAACACACTGATCTGGGATCGAGTGTCAAGAAGATTTCAAAATTCAAGGCAATAGCGAGGCGCTTCCCTGTCTTGCTGATAGTAATGGCATCCATCGCCAGACATTATCATCTAACTGACCAATTAGGAAATTTTGAAGCATGTCTAGATAAATGATACCACTTATAGTTGCCTCCTAGAAGTACATGCTGTTCGATCTTTGTTTTTTAGGGCCCAAAGAACAATGACCTTAGGACTATCATGAATGTACTGCAAAGTTTCATGAAGGTTTTTGCTACCCCATATTTAGCATTTTTGGGTGTCCACCTTGCCACTTATGTCAGCATTCATTCAGCAACATTCACTCATCACTAAAAGTTATATCTTCTAAAAGTGTATCGTCTATAATTCTATCCATTATTTCCACTAAAAACTGCAGCCAGTTAACTTTGTCATCATCTGTAATTTTTTCAACCATGGTTTTATGGCTTCAAGTGCAATCGTTTACATAATACGTGGCAAACACTCGTTTATACGGAATGCCAGTGTCATGTGACTCACGTTCAGTTGATTTCTTCGGACTACCTGCAAAGCTTTCTCAGAGTTGTTCCACAGCAGCTTCAGGGATGCAAGGGTGTCCTGGTGATTTTGTATGTTTAACAGAATAACCTGTCCCAATAAAGGGTTTGATACCAAACGTAAATTGTATGCCTACTTTGAGGATTCCTACCTTATTCTCTATGAAAATTACACTGAACTGAAGTTGTTGACTGCAAAGCGTGAAACTAAAACACACAGCAAGCACGTTCTGTACCTGTAAATATATCCATTTTTAAAACACTGGTGACAGTGCTTGTCCATTGGTGTCCAAATTTGATACTAATGAACCACGAGAGTCAAATCTTGATGAATTTTGACCTCAATTGAATCTGTAAAATCAAAATAAATTTTTATATGCTTTTAAAATTGTGAAGGTCCTTTTTGAATCATCCGGTGTGTGTGTGTGTGTGTGTGAATATGTATGTATGTATATTCTTCTTTTCTTACAGGACTATATTAATGCACAGATTCAAAAAGAGCGTGAAGATATTAATGAAATAAAAGATGAAATTCAAAACGTTGAAGACTTCATACATGATCTTTATTTAGATTTGCAAGATTTAGAGACACAATTAATTTCTTATGGTTACAGTCCATATCGTAAGCGTTATTCAAATGATGTTTGTGAAATGTATCCTTTTATAAACTTTTTTTGTATTTAGTTATTATATTTTTTCTATAAATAGTGTTTATATCAAGTTGAACATGTGTCAAGAATTAACATGTTTTAAGAAAGGTTGGCAGTTTATTATTTTATATATTTATTTATTTATTATTTGTTGTACAGGAATTCCATTGTAAGTGTAGCAGTAGTAGAAGTACTATTTATTATATCTCACTCTTAGCTGAGTAAGCCAATAATTAGTGAATGAGATCATTTTTGTCGTAAGCTTTATTATTTAGAGTTACTCTGTCTTTCACAGTCATGATAAAATGTCATAAATTTTAAAAATATTTTTGTAGTTGTTAACGTGCTGTAATACCTAATAACGTTTTATTGGTAAAAAGGAAGTTTAATTAACTGTATTTGTTCTAGGAATTAAAGTATTTTGATCAATGGATGTTTTTTAGGTAACAAGGATTCATTCCTGGGTTACCCCAGGAAAGGATTAAGGTTATCCTAGGTTAGGCTTAAGATTCATTCCTAACCCTAGAAAATTTTTATGGTAACTTAAAATTGACTGAAGCTCAGTTTACTTTAGAATCATTTAATGAATGGATTATTAGACTCTGATAAAGATAAACTGCTGAGCTACTTCCAACTTTACAATTTGTCAGAAATCATGCATCTAAAATTATGAAAAAGTCGGTTATTTAGATCTGTACTAATTACTATTTTAGTGCAAATTATTGATACTTCAGTGTTAATTGGATTAGTGTGCACCATTGTATTTTATATTCAATATAAAATGGTTTTATTTTAATAACATAAGCTTTATTTCTGCTTGCTTGTTGAAAATTTTGTGTAAAACAAATTATATCATTATTCTATAGGGACTGGGTCTGTAATGAACAGCATTTTTCTTAGAAAAGTAACTTGACTGTTGCTGTTATACGTCAAATGCTTTACATGTAAATGTATTAGCGTCAATGCAATGCGTCTATGCATGATTCACTGGAATCATGAATTCTATTCAATTGATTATAAAGTTGTACATCATTCAGTTTTTCTACAGCATAACAAAATTATTTATCAATCATTTTGTTAAAAGATTGGTGGTGGTTGGAGAAGACAATTGCCCTGAATTAGTTGCTAATAATTATGTGATTTTTAGCTTTAATTGTTATAGCTTTGTCCAATCAGATTCGTCAGTTTTTATTATTTCAGTTTATTTTTTTATGTCACTTATTTTTTATTTCGATTGTCTGTATTTTCTAACTTCATTAAAGAATTTTTTTGCTTAATCTAATTAAACTACAATAATTAAAATCATTGGAAGAATGGAAAAAATTATCAATAAATTTACTATAATTATAACATTATTGTTGCACATTTTTATATTTCCCCGGACTTCCATGGACAGACACTTCCTTCCATGGACAGACTGGCACTAATTAAGTAGTGCGCAAATTAAATGCATCAAAGAAACAAATTAATAAATCACTTTCTATAGTGAAATACATACTGTGTTACATACACTCTTTAAATTCAGTTGGGAAATTATGAATTATTATTGGCCCTAGATATGACTGGCGTAAAACAATATAAGAACAGCTGTTGAATTAAAAATCAGGCTTCTAGCTTACTATTTTAGAACTTACAACCTTTCAATAAAATATAAAAAAAACCCTTCTCTGATATATATATATATATATATATATTCATTTTATTATTAGTCAGTTATATTGTGTGCGTTAATTATTATTATTCAAAAGTAACATGGAGTAAATCATTGACCAGTGATTTGCCAATTGTTAGGATTAAGCTTTCTTACACAATACATTAGATATTTTTATGTTTTCTTTAATTTTACCTCAGAAACAAAGATACATCGGATAAAGTTCAATTTGATAATGCGGCTGAAAATAGATTACTTTTAGATGAATCACCTGTGTTTTCAACACCAAACTACAACAGTACTCCTGATACATCGTTGCATTCAGCTAATCAAAAAAAACAAAGTAGTTCATTTAGCAAGTCATTTTTAACACCAAGGTTAAATCTGTGGTCCAAGTCTGAAATAAAATTTAAAGAAAATAAGAATTGTAATAAAAATTTCTAAGTAATGAATTATCCCATTAGGTTTGATCTTACTAGTTATGAAACTTTTAATAATATGATTTCACCATTGCTGGCATTAAGTTTGTAAAAAGAAAAGATTGTTCTTTCTTACTATTCAAAAATGACTTGTCATTTATGTGTAATATTCATAGTTATTAATCATTTAAATTTAGCTACTATGTTCATTATTATTATTACTGTTATTAATTTAGCTACTACTGTGTTAAACTGATGTATATTTATAAACTCAGGAAATGTGGATGATTAATGTTAAATTAATGAGATTAAACTGTATTTGGACTTTTATTTGTAAATTATTCAAAAGCTTTTATTTGATTTACTTTAGAATACCTAATACTGCAGTACACATTATTTATTCTGTGTAAAACTTATTAAAAAATTCCAATTTTAATTAAAATCAACATTATTTTATTACTTTCTATGAAACGATACAATATTCTGTTATCATTAATTTACTTAAATTACAAATAACATTTCTCCAATCCTAAATAATTAGAATTATTCCTATATCAGATCTTTTTGATACTACAATCCTCTTCCTTAACCTTACGATTTCTTATAAAATTTTTTTAATGTATGAGTATATCTTCAGAGTATTAACAAAGTACCCTTAAATTACTTTCAACTATTAAATATAAAAAAAAATGAAGTTAGCAAATACTCAAAACATCCATGTATCTCAAAGCTTTGTTGTTCCTATTAATAGATATAGGATAAAAAATCAGATTCCTATCAGAGCTGCCTTCCTGGCATCATAAGTCTGATATAGCTATGATGCTAGGAAAGTAAAATGAAATTTAACCAAATGGTACTACCTCAAAATGATCTGTTTTTTTTTAAAAAGACCATTGCTTCAGTTGTGCTGTAGGCTATTTTTGAAATTTCCTTTGAAAAATCTTAAATGGCTGCCATTTTAGTTAGGCTGAAGTATTTTCACGCCAAAAATTTTGTTTTACAATGCCCTTGAAAATTATTTGTTGTAACTGTAACCATTACATTTAAAGTTTTTGAATTTTAACTCTGAAGGAGTTTGGGGTATGGTAGTCTCATCCTGAAAATGGTCATTTTTGGATAGAAGCAGTTGCTAAATTCCATTTTTTTATTTTTAACAGCTAAAGTTATATAATAATTTAAGGGCTTGCATATTTTACTAACATTGTATTATATGTGTGCACGTGCATGCGTGTGTATTTTAATGTTTGTGTGTTTGCTTAATCTAATTTTTTAAAAAAGTTTATAGAAATTTTAATATAAAAACTTTCCCTGCAAAAAAATTTGATTGTTTCTTCTTTTTTTGTTTTCCATAAAAAATTCCATAAATGCTCTCTTCTGTGTGTTCTGCAGTATCTCTTTGCAGTGATTTAAAGCAGTAGTTCTTAAAATGTAGTCAGAAATGTAGTCAAATGTAGACATTTTAAATAGAAAAAACATTTATTAAAATATTACCACAATATTAAGTAAATTGAAATCAAACTATCGATAAACGAATTAAAAAATATTGAAATAAATAAATATTTACTTATTAGTTTCCTTTGCATGTATTCATATTTAGATGCAGATTGATGTTAAATATAAATAAAATATTCTAATTTAATGAAATGCATACATTTTGAAATTTTTGATGTTATATGTTTGTCAGATCCAATAAAATGAAATTGAATGGAACGAAATGATGTCGAGGGGATGTTTTCCCTCACATATTTACTGCATAGCCTGGAATTGGAATTGTGACCTTTGCTGCTGGGTGTTTTTAATAAACTTATTCATTATATAAAGTGCTAATAGTCGTGTGATATGAATGAATGGAATGGAGGTTTGCATTCTGGACCTTATTAATCGGGGATCTTTTAGTTTTGTTCTAGTGATTTAACTTAAATAGCATGATATTTTATAGGTTAATTAGATGATGAATAATGTTTTTTTCTTTTTTGTAAAAAAATTTGTTTTTTTATAAAAACACAGTATTTATTAGACTAATAATTACAAAAAACATTTCTTGAACCTTTCTTTATATATAAGTTAAATTTAGTGATGAAAATCTTTTAATTGTAGCGAATTCATTTTTTCATATCCTGTTTTTATTACTTTTATTTGTTTTCGTTTTAATGAGTATCCAAAAAGAAATACAATGATAAATACAGTAAATGATATGAGTAACCATAGTATGTTTATTTCTTTATTGTTCCAATTAGTTTTTGATTTAAATGTACCGGTGTTCATATCATTTGTATTATGTATACTGGTAATTATATTTTTGTTATGTACTGTTTTAATATATACATTACCTGTTTCATTCTCTATTGTATTTTCTGGTATCGCATGTATTATATTTACATTGTTTTTCTTATGCGATTCTAAAGTGCTTTTTACTGATTTATTATCTGTCTCTATTAAAGTTGTTTTTAATGACTTATTCTTTTCTGTTTCTTCAAATGTGGAAGTGGTATTTGTATTATTGTTATATTTTTTGTCATCTATATTATTTTTTATTTCATTGGCAATGTACTGTTTCTGTTGATTGCAGAAATTAAAGTTGCATGTTGAAGGATCTGTAATGTTGCTATATCTTTGTTCTAAAATATTCCAAGAACATACATATCCATGACAGCCAATTAATTTAAATGGTGTTTCATTATGGTAAAATACAACACGATGTTTGATTCCTCCGTTGCAGCTGAAAAAAATGTAAGTATTTATATCTAATACCGGTAACAATTAATCATAATGAGAATTTTGGTTTTTCAATAAAAGTACTTCCATGGTAAGTAGTTTTGCAATATACTAATGTTAATGTGAAGTGTTGGTTTGGAGAGCATCCACAGAACTTGAAAAATGTTTTTTTATTTTTATTAAAAACTTTTTTTAAGTCACAATATGTCTTAACTATATCAACATGTGTTAAGCTATATAAGCATAATTTATTGTTAAAAATACTTACATAAATAAGCAAGTTGAGATTCGGTTATAAATCCTGGCTTTGCAACTCTGGTTATTGTGAGGGCATCATTCTCAACAGATTACTACTACTTTGGAGCAAAATTAAGAATAACATATACATTAAAGTTTGCAAGTTGCCAAATAAGAGGTTATGTAAAAAAAAATTATTCTACTGTTTTTTTAAAACTTTTAAGATGCGATTGGTAATAACTTACCTCCCCAATCCCTTACCTGATTGTAACTGATATTAAATGTCATCATTGACCTGTATTCAGAAATCATTTTACAAAATTTCATAAAAATTGTTTTATCCAGTCAGGCGATATCATCAAGCAAAACACAACTGACAGAAAAACAAAAAATTAGGTACCTCCAATCCTGAATAAAATTTATCAAATACATAACCAAAGTGACATACTAGTGTAATGAAATTATCTAATTAGTACAAGAATGTGACTTTTGTCTAAAAATGACAAAAAAACATTTTTTCCTCCACTCTTTCATGAAGGTTTGAATGAAAGAGTGCCATCAGTAAATATTTTAGCTACCTAAGGGGGAATTAATTACATGGAAAAAAATTGGCCAATCTTTTGAGTAAAATTTTGACATGGGACCATCAGGACATTAGGACCGGTGAGGTCTATATCTCCCAATCTACTTGACCGATTTGTGAACAAAATTAAATGGCATCGATGCATAATATATAAAAATTGTACCAAGTTTCATTCAAGTCGATCTATCAGTCTAGAGATATCAAACAAAAAACAGGATTTATTGATTATGGATGTTTTACAATATTTTCACTATAAAATTGTTCACTTCCTCAAACTCTGTTTGCTCTTAGCAAACAGTTATAAGTTATCTTATATTGAGGATATAGGATAACTTATATCCTCAATCTAACCGATGTAATAACTTGATCTTTTATGTGTTGTAACAATTTTCTAAGTAATGTGAAAAAATTAAAATCTGCAGACAAATGGCACAAATAATTATAATATTGTTTCAAATGTTTTCTTTTACTGTTTCTGTAGAAAATTTAATTAGTAAATTAGCTTCATGTAATAAATCGCTTGTTGATATGTATACTTAAACCTGGTTGACTATATTTATTGGCTGTCTATGGTATAGTGGTTAATGCGACATCGCAAATCAGCTGATTTAGAAATCGAGAGTTTTAAGATTCAAATCCTTGCCAAAGGTAGTTATTTTTATACAGATTTGAATACTAGATCATGGATACCAGTGTTCTTTGGTGGTTAGATTTTAATTAACCAAGTTCTCAGGAGTGGTCGACTTGAGATTGTACAAGGCTTCATTCACATTCATACTTATCATCTTCATTCATCCTCTGAAGTAACACCTTATGGTAGTTTTGGAGGCTAAACAGAAAAAAGAGAGAGAATTTAATTATTTATTCTCTTTCTACCTAGTAACTACAGGCTTGGGCCTGTAGATGGCCTATGACCATCTTATGCTTTTGTTAAAATAAGAATTGAATTTTGTAGTGCATGAAAAAATGGAAAGCCTGATTGGGATCAAGTATAGAGCCTTCTGGATGACATACAGAGATGCTTCCATTCTATCGTGGGGGTTTTCAGTGTTGTATTTGGTTGTATAAATTCTGAACTACTGTTTCTTTTAATGCTCAGCTGGTTTTGTAAAATATTCTGTGAAAAGATATCCACATTTTAATTTCTATTTTATTTCGGTAATATTATGTTTCTTGGTATTTAAGAAATAAATGATAATTTATAAAAGTTTCTATTTCTGGATCAGGAATTTAACTTGGTTTTATGCTATCGGAATTTACTTTATGAAATCTTTTTATTGTTGATATTAATTTACGAATGTGGTCTGAAAAGTTTCCGACCTCAGCATGAAGATAGTAGCACTCGGTGGCAGCACTCGAATTTCGTTGTTCATCTGTTACAGTTACTTACCAAAGTTTCAGCCAGTTTGGACGCGCAGTTGTTATGTAATAATCGTTTGAGTGAGTTGATGTGAGTATTTTTATGAAAATGGACAAAATCGACTATCGAGCTGTCATTAAATATTTGTTTTTGAAAGGCAATACGCCTACGCAAATCAAAGATGAGTTGGATTCTGTATA
>JAAAKQ030025382.1:4682-17517 GCA_010016005.3 Zanna intricata
ATCAGTTACCATTATTACTAATAAAAAAATCAAATAATTTTAACCATTAGAATAAATTTTTCATTGTTTTTTGGATTTAGGGCTTGCATTTGGAATTTAGTTATTAACTTATTAGAATACATCTTAATTAGAATGTGCATATTAGTGCAAACACATCACTTCCTTAAATGCTGAAGCTAATGAAGAATGAGTATTAGGTTATTGTAACATAAGAAAGTTTTATAAAAAAAAAAATTTACAGGAGTAATTGAATAATTATTAAATTGTATTATTATTTTTATTATCAATAATATTGAATTAAGGTTTTATTTATTAATTTTATGGATAAAAAGCAATGATTTATTAATTACCCGCCACCATTATATGGCATATCTGGATGATCATGAACATCTTTAGCACCACCAGTCAGTGAGGATGATGATGATGAATTCTGTTCTGAAGTGCTTGTTACTTCTCGTGATGAGATCGGATTTGTTATATGTATATTTTGCGATGTGCTTTGAGTCAAACGATGAGGAATGTCTTTATCATTTCTTTCCTCTTTTTCATTAATACTACCACCAGCTTTCAATAATCTTAGTTCAACGACTTCTTTTGTCAACCTAAATATTTCTTGATCTTTTTCTATAATTTCAGCCTGAGCTTCTCCTAAAAGATTCTGAAAACGATAAATTATTTGTTATTAGAATACTTCATTAACAATAATTTCTTGAATATATGTGTAACGTTTCATAACTATAATTGAAATAGGCTATTTGACATGAAGTATTACATCACTACTGAATCAAATTCACTACATGAAACATCACTACTGAAAATGGCGCAGCCATTTACCAATCCCAAGAATAACAAACATTCTATGCCAGGTTTGTTTAGGAAAGTAATGGGTAAAGTGGTTTTCTGCTGCCTTCGTCACAGAATTAAATATGTTGTTGCACTATATCCAATCTTTAGAAATGTAGCTGATGTCATTTTGTTCACTGCAGAGACTGGTATACAGGTATAGTTCTATACGTGCATTGAAATCTAATTTAAATTTAAGAATATTTCTGGCAATGTAAAAAAATAATAAAAAATTGTTTATTATTTTATTTTTTTTAATATGTTATACCAGTACTATAGTAGTCATGAAAAATTTTATTAATTATTAATCATGAAATATTATTAAAAAACAGTATTAGTTTTCTGTAAGTGAATTAAAGAAAACAAGATATAATCTTAAGAAGCTACATATGTTTTATCATCCAAAAAAATAAATGAATTACCTATAATATAACTACCTTTCAATTTTAATGCTGATCACAGATAAAGATATCTATAAATCGGATTACATTTAAACTCATAATTACTGGAACAGTTTCTGAAGCACAGTATTGCTAGACAAAACAGCTTGTCTTTATACAATGAGTCATCATTTAATGACAATAAAAAGAATAATTTTTGATTGATTGATCGACTTTCACTTGACTCAAAATGGTTTAGATAGTAGTGTTTCATTTTAAAGATGCAGAAAGTTAATTTTTATTTTATTTTATTATTTTTTTTTTTTGTTGCTTAGTGTAAGGTGTATCAAACTCTTCTGTTGCAGAAAACTTTTAGACTGAAAGAACATTATCTAATACCTTTCATTGGTTCGACAACTGTAGATAATAACTACTAGAAAACATAAGATGGTCATTACCAAGAGAAGTTATGTTTTCTAATACTTTAAAAATTTCAAAATAATTCACAACAGCCTGTTTATGTTTGAATCTTCAGTTTAATTATTTTTTTATATTTGTGTAATACTTATTATCTAATGATCATGTTTTATATATATAAAAGGAGTGATGAAACATGTCTGTTAAAAACTTCATCCAATATTACTGCAACTCACTATTAGACTAACAAATTCACTAAAATAAAATTTTCAAATCTTCAGCCTTTACTTGTTAAAATTACAAACTACTTACTTTTGCACCACACTGGCTGAACTATCATGACTGAAAGCCTTGGTTAAGACTTATTTTTCTTTTGAGACTAATTCTTTACAACAGTGTTTCTAAAACACTTTTAATGCAAAGCAGGTATAATGGAGTTGTTCTAGCAAGGTACTTTTTTCTCTAATTACAGCCATACATCTACTCCTCTCAGCAAGTGCCTGGCTGTAATTGCTTGCCTACACTTGAATTACAACATTTATCAACAAGCATGAGAATGTTTACGTAATTTTTTTTTGATTTCTAATAAAAGTCTAATCTTTTCTTACCTTGTTTTAAATACAACAATTCTTCCTATTAATTTTAACTTAAAATTCAATATAATTAATTACTAGAAACATTTAAGTACAGTAGATGATGATTATTCGAGTTCCATTCAACCGAGCCTCTGCGTTAACTGAGCGAGTCACAGGAACATAAAATATAAAAATAAACAGGACAATCACAGTGAGAAGCGATGTTTATTTGCTTGACATTGCAAGGTCACCTCTCCTACTGAATTTGGAAATCATCAGGTTCACCCATCAATCTTTGCATTGCCCCAATCCCCTGTCAGTTTCAGTTACCTCTGCATTTGAGCTAAATATGGTTGTGTTAGTGTGTTGAAGTTTGTGCTTTTATTGAATTCTGTGTTGTGTTATGAGTAAAATATGAAAGATAGTTTTAGTTTCTCTTGAAAAAAAAATTTAATGAGATAAAACGATTGGACAATGGCGAGTATTATAAAGGTTGCAGATTTGGGTGTTGAGGAAGTGACTGTTGGGGACTGGAGACATAATTGGAAAGAAATTAAAAAATTTATAAACAAAAGTGTGAGTGGAGGCAGTGGTTTGAATCAAAAGACTTTGAAGAAGGCCAACTTCGAACAGATGTCTGTAGCATTTTTTTTCTGGTTTTCACAGCTGTGAGGGATGTACAGTACTGTGAGTGGGCCAATGTTTCAAGATAAGGTGCTTAAGTTCCACAACGTATTTGAAGACTGTGAGAGAACATTCACTGCAAGTTTGACAAGTTGAAGAACAAGGCAGCTGAATATTAGTCGGGAAAAACTGTCAATTGATCCATCTATAGTTGCAGAATTTCAGTCTAAAATGGAAGAAATTGTTTTTAAGGAAGCTTTAACATCAGATAAAATTTTTAACTCTGACAAGACTGATCTTAATGGTCTTAATTGGTTTCAAATGCTACCTTCAAAAACCTTAGAAGCAAAATCTGAAAAACTTCTGGATTTAAAAAAAAATAAGAGTAAAACACAATTTTGACTATCTGCAACGCTTATGGTTTTTTGAAACTACGGCCTTTGCTTATTGGAAAATTTAAAAACCAAAGAGCCTTTAAAAATATCAGTCAACAATGTACCACAACCAAACAAGTGCAAGGATGGAAAGCCAAATTTTTAGCGACTGGTTTTTTAATGAATTTATTCCTGTTACCAAAGCATTTCTAAAGAAAATAAGCTCCCTAGAGAAGCTATTTTATTATCGGACAAAGTGCTGCCTCACCCAAATGCCAAAGAACGTATAGTGGTGATATTAAAAAGCCATATTTCTGCTCTCTAATGCTACATCACTTATACAATCTTTAGACTAAGGAGTTCTAGAAATGATGAATAGAAATTACCAGCGAAAGCTTCTCTAGATGTTAACTGCACTGATGTTGGTCCCACTCGGCTGGTCTAGTGATTAATACGACATCGCAAATCAGCTGATTTTGAAGTCGAGAGTTCTAAAGTTCAAAGTAAAGGTAGTTGTTTTTAAATGGAATTGAATATGATATGGTGGATACCGGTGTTCTTTGGTGGTTGAATTTCAATTAACCACACTTTCTCAGGAGTGGTTGACCTGAGATTGTACAAGGCTACACTTCATTAACATTCATACATATCATCCTCATTCATCCTCTAAAGTAATACCTTATAGTAATTCCAGAGGCTAAACAGAAAAAGAGAGATGTTAACTGCAAAATTATATGAAGGGTTGACTGTTAGGGAGACACTAAAAAAAGCCACATTAAAAGATTTAGCATTTTGGTTCAGTTCAGCGTGAGATGAAGTGAAAACCACTGCCTTTCAAAAATCTTGGAAGAATTTATTTGGCTTAGAAGGACCCCCCCCCCCCAAAAAAAAATTGCCAGAACAGGACAATGGAAATGAACTAGTACAACTTGCCAATGTTGAAGATCAAATCAACAGCGAAGATATTCATGATTGGTGCTGTGATTATTGCCTGATTAGGCAATAATCGATATGGTCAGCAATGCTAAAGATAGTGAAGAGGACAAAGATATAGAAGAGATAACCCCAAAAAGATTACACTCTGATGAGCTGAAGCCACTCTTGCTTACATAGAGCAACAGGAAGAGTGCATGCCACATGATATTATATCTCTACAGTGTTGGCGTAATATCGTCAGGAGAGCATAGAGATTGAGTCAAAAATCAGTCAAAGACATTTAAAAAAATAATCTCATGTTTCTACATGTTTACATGTCTGTAATTAACTTTATTTTACATTTTTTTTTTACAATAAACCAATTCTGTACATTTTTAACTACTTTTTTCTTTAGGCCAATAGCACTTAACATCTGTATTATCCAAGTTTTTCTGTTTTCAAGGTTGTCTTGATCCCAATTACCTCAGATAATCATGAGTTTACTGTAATAAGATATAAACCAGAGATATAACCACATCTCATGATATTTGTACCAAAATAATTCTATATCTTTTTGATATATTACTTATTATTATTGCTAAACATTAAAAAAAAAAAAAAAATTTAATGAAATAAGAACAAAATGCAATTTTATTTTATAAACAGATAATTTTCAACACAGAGAAGAAAATAGTTTTGGGGAAAAGTGACATATACATGCGGTTTTTTAGTATTAATCAATTTCCAAGAAGTCATTAAATCAGTCATAAAGTACATTCAGCGTAGTCTATATTTCATCAAATTAAAAAACCTGTTTGGGGTGTTTTTAATTATTCATTCTGTCATTTTAATTTAACTTTTTTAATTTTTCTTTTTATGAGACGGCAGGCATCGATTCCTTTGGACATTTTGCCCGATGGAATTTTGTAGCGTTTGAAAAATGTCATGCCTGACTGGGATTTGAACTCATTTTGATTTACTTTATGTTTATATATTTAATGCTTATTACATTCACATACAGGAAACTGTTTAGTTATACATTTTTGTGCTCAGTTATATAGAGAAGCTGGACCGAAGGTGCAACCATATCGGAGAGGTATCTGTTGAGAGACATGACTAAGAAATGATTCCTGAAAGAGGGCAGCAGCTCTTTTAGTAGTTGTTAAGGGCATAGGTAAGGAGGACTTGAACAGCTATAGCAACACCACTCAATCTTTTCAGTCCTGCGCAGCTGAAAACAATGGAAAACTACAGCTGTAAGAAAATGTGGCTCTCTGCATTTTCATAAATCAATGATGGAGGTGCCTTCCTTGGTAAAAAATTCCAGAGGTAAACTAGTCCCCCGTTCGGATCTTCGGGTGGAGATTACTAAGGAAGGGAAGAAAATTAAAAAATAACAATCTACGAGTCGGAAGTTGGAATGTTAGAAGCCTAAAAAAGGTTGGTAGGTTAGAAAATTTAAAGAGAGAAATGGATATGTTAAATGTAGATGTAGTAGGAATTAGCGAAGTTCAGTGGGAAGAGGAAAACAACTTTTGGTCAGGTGTCTTTAGAAAAATTAACTAAGCATCAAATAAAGGCCAGGCAGGAGTAGGTTTCGTAATGAACAAGAAAATAGGAAAGAGAGTAGAATGTTTCAAAGAGCTTAACGATAGAATCATTGTAATAAGGATAAAATCAAAACCTAAGTTGAAAACAATAGAGTTATATGGCGGAAATGATTAAAAACTGTGGTGTTGAAGAGGAAGAAGAGAGGAAGTCGAAGAGGTTGAAAAGGGAGATACAATACTGAGATCTGAATTTAATAGAACATTAAAAAATTTGAATGGCAGAAAGGTTCCTGGGGTGGATACCAGCAGAATTACTGTGCAATGCAGGTGAGGAAGTAATAGATAGATTAAACAAACTTGTGTGTAATATTTATGAAAAAGGGGAAGTTCCATCAGACTTCAAAAAGAGTGTTATTTTCAAGATTCCAAAGAAAGCTGGAGCAGATAAATGTAAAGAATACAGAACAATTAACTTGACTACTCACGCATCAAATATCTTAATTAGAATTCCGTACAGAAGAATTAAGAAGAGACCAATGTTAGCAGAAGACCTATTTGGTTTCAGGTAAAGTATTGGACAAGGGAAGCAATTTTAGTACTAAGGTTAAGTAGAAAAAAAATTAAAGAAAATCAAACCAACATACACGGCATTTATAGACTTAGAAAAGGCATTTGATAATTTAGATTGGAATAAAATATAAAACATCTTAAAAAATTTAGGGTTCAAGTAGATCAATTGCTAATATTTAAAGGAAACAAACTGCAACAGTAATAATTGAAGAAGATAAGAAAGAAGCGGTAATAAAAAAGTGAGTCCGACAAGAATTTCCCTATCCTCGTTAATTTTTAATCTTTATATAGAACTACCAGTTAATGAAGTTAAAGGAAAATTTAGATCCGGAGTAACAGTACAAGGTGAAAAGATAAAGATGCTATACTGTGCTGATGATATAGTAATTCTAGCAGAGAGTAAAAAAGATTTAGAAGAAACACTGAATGGCATGGATGAAATCCTACACAGGAACTAAACAAAAGTAATGAAATGTAGTAGAAATAATGTAGACGGACCACTGAATACAAAAATAGAAAGAGAAAAGAGTACGAAGATAGAAGAATTTTGTTATCTGGAAAGTAGAATTACTAAAGATGGATGAAGCAGGAGTGATATAAAATGCAGAATACTTAGGTGAAATGAGCTTTCAGTCAGAAATATAATTTGCTTACATTAAAAATTAATTAAAACATCAGGAAAATATTTCTGAAAGTATATGTTTGGAGCATAGCTTTATATTGAAGTGAAATTTAGATGGTTGGAGTACCTGAAAAGAAAAGATTAGAAGCTTTTGAAATGTGGAGCTGTAGGAGAATGTTAAAAATCAGATGGGTAGATAAAGTGACAAATGAAGAGGTGTTGATGAAAAATTTGCCACAAATTTAATCAAATCAATTTGAATAAAAAACTTGACTTAAGTGAAAACTAGCTTCAGTTGATCAATTTTATCACTTTTTTTCCAGTTTGTGGAATTCCTTAATTTTGTTACACTTATTTTATTAAGATTTTCAAACAATAAAGAAAGAAGTAATTTTAAAAAGTATTCTGCATTCTATAGTGCATAAGAGGAATTAAATTTATCTTCTTGTACAACGCATAGCAGCATAAAATGAGTGAATCACTTTTTTCAAACTGTGTATACAAACTTTTTAATGTTTTCTATTTAGGATTCATGACAACCCAAATTATTTAATAATTTGAGTTAGCAATTTCCTTAAACTGTTAAGACTATAATGTATTATATAAAACTTTTTAAATATTAATAATTATTTTACCTTTAACCTCCGTATTGTTCTGTTTGCTCTTTGTGTTGGAGTGAGATACTCCTCCCCAGGAGTCTTCTGAGGAGAACAGTGAACAACGTAACGTTTCTGTCTACTACTGAATGTTGTGCCATTGCGAGCGAAGCTGGCATGGTCACACTGCGACATGGTACTAGTAACACTTGCATTACTTCCAAAGCTCTGCACAGAATCGAGATCATCATCCCGGTCAGGACTTATGCAGGAACTGAGAGGTGCATTTAAAGACTGCTGCAACAATTTAACATTTAATATACCCTTCTATAAAGTAATTTATTTCTTATTTAAAAAATAAGTTATATTAGTTTTAATAACATATTATAAAGAGCTTAAGTTTATTCATAATAAATATCTCATTAAAATGAGAAAATGTATTGAAATTTAACAGTATGATAAAAAATAGATAATATTAAATCTATAATAAACGATTCACTTTCAAAATGATGACTTTTTCTTCCAAAGACCAATTAGAAGCTTCTTCTTTTAGTGGTTTAAGACCTTCCAAAGTCACTTTATTTAGTGTTGTTAGTGACACCACTATCTTAAATATTTAATAATTTAAAATGTAATAAAAAAATTGTAACCAGTAACACTGTAAATTTACACTAGAAGATATCAGTACCTGAAAAAACTTGCTTCATCAGTTACGTGTGGTTTTGAAAATTCACCATTAACCACACACTTCTAATAAATATTTATTAATACTGGTTTAATAGCTATCACATTAAGACACAAAAGGTTTATAATTTTCTACACTCCCAGTTAAAAAGCTTTGTTATTATTACATAATTTAATTGTGTCAGAATAGGCTGAAATATAAAATCTTTATTTAAAAATATTTTGTAATATAATGAGGAGTAAGGTGTATGAATTCATTCCTACTAGACTCTTTTATTCAGATGTTAACCTCTATTTTCTGAGTTGTAGGCTTATTATACAATCCATTCTATTATAGCAATAACTCTGTTGATTAAGTAATTGAGTAAGCAGTTCTTCTTCTGCATATAAACAGCTAGTAAAAGTGTAGGTTTATATAAAATAAGTAGGAAGTAAGGAACTTCTGGACCTTTGGAATACAGAATCGAGAAGGCAGATTTTCATGTAAAGATACAATTCAACTGGATTTTTTAGTGTCTATGTTTATGTGTCTATGTAAAAGGATTCTATCAAATGGAATGGAGGTAGTTTTAAAATTAGTAATGACAGAAAAGCTAATATCAAGCTCTAAATTAGAAAAACTATTAAGTATTATAATTGAAAAAATTGAAAGTAAATATCTTCAGTATACATGATATTTTGTTTATTTTTTTTTTAGAAAAGGGACAGCAGCTATTATTAAAAGTTAAGCATCTAGACAGCAGGAAGTCATTATAAGTAATTAGTGCAGAAGGATTGAACATCTACATTGTATGTAATTTATGAAGTTTTAAATAGAACTTATTCTGACAAAACTTTTATGACTTAACTGGAGATAACCTCAGCTTACTGAATATGATTTACAATTCATCTCCTGCATGTAAGTAAGTTAAAATGAGAGAATTGTGGACCTTTCGATGTATTAAACAGTGAAATGCAATGAAAGATTTTTAATGCTAAATTTTGAAGATAGTGACTGAAATTTAGAATAATGTCAGGAAAAATGTAATAATAAGGGTAGATGTGATGAATATTATTATGCAAACATATTTTAATATCCTTTAAAATACAGTCTACACAGGTATCTCAAGAAGTGTAAAGAATTTCAAGATATGTTTAACAGTTTACATATTTTTAGTAATTGGTTTTATTTCTAGATTTTTCCAATACTGAAATAATTTTTTTTTTTTGTTTAAAATTATATTACGGTATTTTTTTTCTACATCTTGATGTGTTTTTTTGTTTACTAACAATTTAGCAATATTATGGTTACATCAAACCTAAAAAATAATTTTTGTGTCGCCAATTTTTTATTTTTACAATAATTTCATCAATAACTGTTAGAGGTATAGTTCTGGAACCAGTTTTATCCGGTTTTTCAGATCAAAAACTAGATAAGACCATAAAATTTACTGCTTAATTTAAGTGTCAAAAATTTTAGCATGACTTCATTTCACCTTGGTAATAGAAATCAACAAGAAATCATTTATAAACTGTAATTCAAAAATTAGCTATTTTGAATCATTGTTTACATGAATTGTTTTCTTTATTTTCATGTGTAGAACATGTCCTGAAATTCTTTGTATTTCTTTATAGACACCCTCTACAACATTTGGAAATTTACAGCAAATTGATCAAAGAAATCTGGGAAAAATTAATATGATTTTTACTTTCATCAGAAATTAACCATATGAAGAGGATCATACTAAAAATTATCAACAATTTTACACTGTAAAAAATGCATTTGTAATGTCAGCAGAATTAATTGGTTTTTTTTTTTGGTGGTATTTCTTCCTAAAGGTAACTACAGTTATTCCTGAAACTTCTATCCTACCTGCACTACTTATTTTCTATCTGATTAAAAATCAAGACGATGATTCAAAATTCACAGCGTTCATCAAAGGCTTTATTAAATACATGGAGACATGTGAGAACAGCTGCAGTCTATTTTAGTGTTCGATATCAGGGAATGTACTTTGTTTTCAATGAAACGACTGAGAAGGTTGGATTTGTGTATATGAAAGCTTTGAAACAGTGGACTTCATGATAAATTTAAGAAATGATTTTTGTGAAATAGATGCAAAGGGATTGGGATTTGCTGGTAATTTTCTTTTAAATTACAGCTTGTACTTATTTGTTGAATATTTATGAGTTGTAAAATATAATCTTCATGGATGTCTCTAAATATTTATTACTAAAACTATCTAAGTTAATAAATGAGCGATTACTCTCTTTTCTGATTTTTTCCAGCAAGGTTTTTCCATATTTTTAAAAAATTCTTTCTGTGCAAATGTTTCTGAAGAGTAAATAACTGTGAAATTCACAAACTCTACAGAATAGAATTTAGTTATATAATTAGAAAAAAATAGAGTAAGCTCGTATTTTGTATTAACATTGAATCATTATTATAATGTACTCTTTCTCAGATAAAACCAATCAAACATCTGATATATTATGCCATAAAAAGTTTTATTTAAATCTGTTTAAGTTTCAACCTAAAGCTAAATGATTTAAAGGTTCTGCAATAAATCTAAAAAATCCCTCTTATTAAATAAGATGTTTATTAATGTATTTAATCAATTAATTTGAAACTTAAATTTAAAATTTAATATATTAAAACTTAAATTAAGATTATTTGGTGAAACCTCTCCTGCACTAGTTAAATTTTTAACCTCAAATTCTCATAGCTGATACAGATTAATATCTAGAATAATTATTATTCTTTTAGTTATATAGTGTTTCAACACAATATACATAATGCAGTAAGTTTACTATACTGTCTCTGTAAGCATTCAGGATTATGATATTAATTTCAAGTAAAATACAGCAAACATCAAATAAAAAAATATATTTTTTTTTTACATTAATATTTATCCCTGTGATAAAAACATTTAGTCAATATTTTTATTACTTAAAATGGTTGTACAATAAAATGATTGTATAGGGGGGTGTTAAAATAATGACTGAAGTGTACTTTAAAATACTTTTTTGAAACAGCAACTTCAACTTTTTAAACATCAAAATGAAACAAATTTTTCAGTCACTGAGCATTTTTAGTTGCTCCTTAGTGATAAGATGATCGCACATGAGATTCAAAACATTACAATATGAGTTTTGAAAATTTTAAATGTATTAATTTTGATTTGGTTTGTCATTTAAAAAGCAGTTAGTCTTAAATAATTTTCATCATCAGCTGTCATGGGCAAAAACAAAGCAAATTTATTTTAAAAGACAGTATGCTACCTGAAAAAATACAATTACTACAACACCTTAATTAATACTGTTAATACAATCAATTAATGGTACTTATCAAATTCATCTTCAATCCACACAATTTGATAAAAAGTAACTGAAAAGCTGAAAGTAAAGAAGGTAAGATAACAAACCGCAAACTCAGTTTGCCTAAACAAACTAAACTGAATTAAACAAATTGAAAACTAAACTGTGAGGATTCATTTTCAGACAAAAAATTATTGTAATTATTAATTTTCAATAGTGCAGTTGATACCACCAACTGTAGTAAAATATCACAAATTCTGTTTCCATGCATTTTCACAGTTTTTGAACAAATTAAAGTTACACTTGCAAATTTATCTTAAGTACTATATATATATATATATGTAGACATTCATAAGTGCATAATTTATGTAAAATTTTAGAAGTAGCATGGTATGTTTAAACATTAAAAACATAATCCAATTAAATGAAGAAATATAAATACCAAACTTCGATGTCTATTAAGCAATGGTGAGCGTGATGGTAATGAACCATTTCTACTGTGTTCAGCAATTGGAGAGAAGCTATTGAGTCTTTGGGATCCAGACCGTCTTAGGATTGGAGAGCTAGGTACTGGAATACGACTCTCATCTCCACTATGTCGCCTTCGTGGTGTTACTTCTCCACAATTCATAACATCCTGTAAAAGTTTTACTAATTAGAATTTAAAAAAAAATCAATACAAAAAGTCTTTATAAATATTTTTTGAATTTTGACAGTATTCAATTGACTAGATCTCCTAGTTGACAATCTAGGTGGAAAGTATTGTTGAAATGGTGAATGGTTTCTTACTATTTCAGTTTCAACCACAGAACATAAGTACATGAATACATATACATGGATCGGTTATTGTTCCATACATGCTAGTAAATTTGTAATCCTTAACACATAAAGTACATTAAATCACAGGAAAATGTACAGGAAGGGTAGAGAACATTAATTATCAAATCATTTTCAATTCCCATAATTTGGTAATAAAAAGTAATGAAAAAGTAACAACCTTACACCTGTGGTCAGTCAGGTAGGTAAGGCGAGGGATGAGTTGGTTTCAAGGTTTGACTCTTAGTGGCTGACTGCAGTTTTTTCTCTATATTCAATTTCATTTTTTCCATTTATGTGGTTATTGTTTCATTTTGTTTTGTTGTTATTTTGTCCATTGATTGTTTAGTTTTGTTGTTTTCATTTTGGAGTTTTGTGTTTGTTTTTTTTTAGTACTTCTATTTTTTTCATATTTTGGCTAATAGGGTAGCCATTTTACCCATTTAGATTACTATGTGCAACCCACCGGGTTGGTCTAGTGGTTAACGTGACATTGCAAATCAGCTGATTTCGAAGTCGAGAGTTCTAAGGTTCAAGTCCTAATAAAGATAAAAATTTTTATACGGATTTGA
>JAAAKQ030025404.1:0-17516 GCA_010016005.3 Zanna intricata
TCAATTAACCACACTTCACAGGAGTGGTCGACCTGAGATTGTACAAGACTACACTTCATTCACATTCATACACATCACCCTCATTCATCCTCTAAAGTAATACTTAATGGTAGTTCCGGAGGCTAAACAGATAAAGAGAGATATGTTGTGACGTCACTTGTGAGCGCTAGAATTAAAAAAATTAATAATATTTAAAGTGTAAAAAAGTATTTAAAGTGGCCGCTAGTACCGCTACATTCCAGCGAAAAAATACGCTGTACGAGCGCTTTTTAGCTAGAATAGTTGAATTAAATAACAAAAAAATATTTTATTTAAATAAAATGATAAATTTTATTTTATCATATGTTTGTAAGCTATGCATCAGAAAAAAGTCGCGTGACGGGGAAGTCCTACATCTCTGTTTTCATTTTCTTTTTGTAATGTATACGTTACAATCTGTTAAATTAACGAACAATAAGCAACCTGCTTTCACAGCTTATTGAGGTGAGGATGGTATGTATAATATGTAAATAAAATGTAGTCTTCTACAGACTTAGGCAGACTATTCCTGAGACATATAGTTAATTGAACCCCAACCATCAAATTACACCGATATGCACTACCTAGTATTCAAATCTATATAAAAGAAATAAGTTTTTTCTAGGATTTTAACATCAGAAATTTCGACTTCGGAAATCAACTATTAAACAACAATTAAATTTAAAAAAATTATATATGAAATAATAACAATTAAAAATATTTTGTTACAATTTTTTTTTTTTTTTAAATAGGCCTGATGACAATCAATATAAAAATGTACGGATGACTCAACTCAATAATAAACCTGATTTCATACTTATTTATTAATGTTCTTTTAAATATTTTAAACTCTACAAGAGAATACAAATAGAAACTTAATGGCTATTTTTTATTTACTCATTACATCCGGTCTTATTTAAGTTTGGTTTTTACATGGCTTTTAACATTTTATTTGGCTAATAAACTTTTTGTACGTAATTATGAGAATTATGAAATATAATTTAATAATTATTATAGTAATATATTTACTAATTGTTTTGTTGTTTACTTAACAAACTATAGGAATAAGGTAATAATGAATAAAATATTTAACATTTATTAGCTTACTATATTATTTATATAGTATATATATATATATAATTATAATATCGCAATAATATCACTTTAAAATTTTTTCGATATGTACACACAATCAAATATATGCAACATAAAATATTTTTTAATTTATTCATTTTTTTTCTTCAGTTTTCATTACAATATAAAGCTGAATATACACAATATCTACAAACCTAATTATTAATAAATTGTTTTATTACATGATATTTTATAAATTTTCCTTTTAAGCTATATATTACAAATTTTCACATTATATACTTATATATATATATATATATATATATATATATATATAAACTGCACCTTTCTTTTGTTTTTAAATAACATAAATACAGTATATTATTGTTATTACTATTTATATTATTATTTTAATTATGCTTGTATACGATATAAACAAATAATATAATTAATTACTGTTCCAATTATAGTTATCATTTCTTATAATAATTTTTTATAACCATATCTTAAATTAAAATCTTTAGTCGATTATACTCCTATAAAATATTTACTGTTTTAGACCTTTTTTTTTTTTTATAAAATAAATTAAATTTTTGTATGCAAATTATGCGAAAATATATCATTTTTTAACGTTAAATATTCATATTTTATTTAAAATATAAAAAGTACTTGTAGCTTATCCACTACTCTTGTTGGATATTAAGTTTTCCCACATTCAGTATTTATTTTTTATAAGATATAATTATCAGTTTAATAAGTAAAGTGCGAAATATCTTATATATCAAATCTTTTATGATATTTTTATAAATACAAAATAAATAAAGTTTAAGAATAAACAAAATAAGTTTTGCACAAATAATCGATTTACATATAAATCTTTTTCATAAAATTTTGTCAGTATAAATATATATACATATATTTAATCTCCCGGATCAGGATTAGGTATTGTTTCAGAGGATGATATGAATTATTTGTAGCATATGTAAAAATGCTATGCCTGACCGGGGGATTCAAACCCGGGATCACCGGATGAAATCCCGAAATGCTACTTCTCGCTCCACGGAAGCCGGCAAGCAGTATAAATATTGAGTGAATTTGACGTTACTCACAGGAAATATTATGTTTGGAGTAAATAGCTTTTTTTCTTCCCTTGGAAAATCACATCCAATGGATTCTGTTAGAATGTTATTCGTAACTAGAAGATATTCTAAGAAAATAAACGAAACCAGTCTTCCAAAATAAAATTGTTAATTAACACTTTGTTATAACTGGCAAATAATTTATAAAAATAACATCCTAGAACATAAATCTTTTTTTAAATTTAAAAATACAAAAATTTTTGCAACGATAAACTGAACCAAATTTTTATAATAAATTTAAATCTTCAAAATACTTATAATCATCTGTTGTCTTTAATCATTATATCTTTATTTTCTTAGAGCAATATCATCGGCGTTAGGTAAAAAAAAGTAGTTTATTTTTAAATATATGTTATTTTCGCTGTCTTTTTTTCTTTTACTATAATGAGCTCTTCTTTTATGTTAGTTCATAAAAAAAAAGGAAAATGTGTTTTTAAAAATTATAATTTCTTTTAATTCTTTCTGCATTATTAAAAATATTTTTACTTCTAAATATTTTGTAAAATGTACTTTATCGATTTTCAGTAACTGCTTTATTATTCTAGTAATGTAAACTGCTCTCTGTAAAATCGCTGGTAGTGAAAAAAATAAAAAAGGCAACGAAATAGTAAAGTTTAATTACCTTAAATTTAAATTTAAAAAATAAATAATAATAAATATAGTCTTTTATTGTGTATTTTGAACACGGATTCATAGAATAAAGTAAATATATATATATATATACTTTCAGTACTTCCATAATCTCAAAGTTCGCCGGGCCTCCGTGGCTGAATTTTAGCGTCTCAGTCTTTCATCCGGAGGTCCCGGGTTCGAATTCTGGTCAGGCATTGCATTTTTCACACACGCTACAATTCATTCATCTCATCCTCTGAAGATATACCTTAACGGTGGTTCCGGAGGTTAAAAAAACAATAAATAAAAAAATAATCTCAAAGTAAACATTTTCTAGACAATTTATTTTGGGTTTATCATAATCTTTTTATTTAGATAATTAATAATTAAAAACTTCCTGTAAAAAAAGATATATATTTTATAAAATTCAAATTAAAAACTTTTCTTTTATAAATAAATATTTATTTATTTTTTTAAGTAAAATTAGATGCTAAACTCAATCAGTATTTTCGATGGAAATATTTTAAAATTAATTTTGTAACGTATGGAAAATTTCCAAATCTGACCGAGATCTGAACTTGGTACGTTTTCAATATTATAATTTTTTTTCAATAACTGTTCTTTGTAATTAATATTAATTTTATTCTTTTAATTACAGTAAAAACAGCTTTGATTTGAGAGAACATTTATTTAATTATAAATTAACAAAAATTATGTTAATAAAATTTTTAATTTCGTTTTTTTTTTTACACAATTAAATAATTTTTAGAAGGAAATTTTAATTAACACTAATAAAACTAAAGCGTAGGTGTAAAGAAAAATAAGGGTTAACAAAAATTATAATAAATAATTTCATAAAAGTCATTGAATTTAATTAATAGAAGGCAGGTTGTGTTTTTATTTTAAAGCGTGCAGGTGACTGCCATATGTCGTATTTTTTTTTCAATGTAATATTTTTTTATTTTATATAGAGACATATAACACCTGTTCTTTACTCATGTGTAGCCGACATAACAGAATATAAACATTAATTTTGTTACAGAAAAAAATGTTTAAACTAATTCGATTAGTTGCTTTAACGTATGTACAGTCGTATTTTATACGTAAGTGTGTCTGCTGGTGTGTTTTGTGTGTGTGTGTGTGTGTGTGTGTGTGTGTGTGTTTGTGTTTTAAGAATGTAATATATACATAATGTCTAATTAATATTGTCTTTCCGTATTACGATGTTTGTTATTTCATTTGGAACAGAAACACACGTCTAATACCCCATGTATTAATATTTTAATCTGATTTATTTTTCTCTGTGTTTGTTCTCCTAAACAAAAATACTACTATTATTAAATAAGATACTAAGAAATGTGTCTTTATTAATTTTAATTCTTTTTATTCGTTTTTAAACTTAATTTTTTTTTAAATCTTAAAAAAAGCGTGCAGGTGACTGCCATATGGAAATAATAAACCAGATTTCTCTGTATCATAGAAATTTTAATTTCGAATTAAGTTGTGTATACTAACCTTTTAGAAAATTATTTTTAGATTGTTAACTACGAAAATATTTATTATTTGCTTTAACCCCTTTGAATTTCTCGTATTAATTTTATAAATTAAGAAAGATATGTGAAAAAAATATATATATTGGCGAACGTACATCATTACTGCATTTTTTAAATGCTAATCAACGATGTACTTCATCATGCATAGGATTTTTTTATCATGAAATGAAATTAGGTTACATTAGTGTTATAAATAATTAGATGATGTACTTACTTTGTGTTAAATGAAAAAAAAAGTGCACTCTTTTATTTCAAGTTTATTATTAAAGAAATAATAAAAATATAGAAAATTTGTTCAAATTATTACTACTAGATACTGTAATTTATAAATTATGTTTTTAAAGTTATAGGAGATCCTTTGACTACATTATAGAAATAGTCATCTGATTCAAATAAAGAAGAAAAGATTTAAATAGATGTAAAGTAAAGCTTTGTTCAATAAATGAGAAAATCTTTGACTGTCGATTTGCAGTAAACAAACCTTTTAATATTGAAAGATTTTCTCTCATTTACTGGATTAAAATGTAAAACACTGCATAAAAATATATTTTTTTTTAAATGGAATACTTGAGGCAAAATCAATTCTTTTTTAACTTTTATCTAAATATTTCATTAAAAAAAAAAAAAATGTTAAGAAAGTTAATTTTCCACAAATTTTTTGAAAAAAGTTTAGTTATTAATTTCAATAAAAATTTTGATAAATTCCACTTAATTTATCTGATAATTTCTAATCTAAGTTATAATGGAAAAATATATAAAAATAAAATATATTGAATTAATAATTTTGAATTTTTTTTTCATTACTCTAGATAATTTTTATGAATAAAAAAATGGAGTTATAAAATAGATACCAGATTTCTCAAAAAAAAAGAAAGTAATTATATACTTAATAAATAATTTAGTATTTATAGAACTAAGCTAAATTTAAATAATCGGTTGATAAAAAAATTTATAAATTCTAAATTATAATGATAATTCTAATTTTTATTTTCATATAAAAATAATGATTTTTTTTGTTTGGAAATTTCAACTCTGAAATTTTATAAATATATTAGTTTGCTTTAATTAAAAACGCATTAGATAATCAGTAAAGTCAAAGTAATTTTTATATCAAGACAAATTAAATTTATTCGAATTTTAAATTTTTCAATAAAAAATATTTCTTATTTTGAGTGTAACATAGAGGAAAAATTAGCATGTATTTTTGATAAATAATATATATTTATATAACATTCATTTTTTACACAATTTAACATTATGTAACTTTAATCATTAAAAACTAAATCGGTTCGGTGTGTTATCTTTTATTCAAAAATTCTAAATGTAAATTTAATAGTTACGAAATTCGTAGAAATAATATTTGCTCACCTGATGATGAGGATCATAAGTTGATATTAATAATGTTTTAAATTAAAATAAATTATCTTAACTTAGTAAGTAAAATATGTAGGCAATATCCGTTATTCAATTTTTAATTTTTAAAGTAACATTCAATTAATAGATACAATTTTGAAATATTAGTTTAAAATAAAAAAAAAATACTATGTTTAGAGGTTTTAAGTCAAAATAGTACTTAAAGTTTGTTCTTTTAAATTATAATTATTATTAAAATCTATTTAGAAATACCTTATACAATATAGATTATTCATATATGTTACTGTTAATAAGTATGAAATTCATTTAATACCAAAGATCATTTTAAATATAAATTCTACTTTTTAAATTTTTTCTCTCTTTTTTATTTGTTTAACCTCTGGAACCACCGTTAGGTATTACATCAGAAGATGAGATGAATGATTTGTAGCATGTGTGAAAATGCCATGTCTGACCAGGATTCGAACCCGTTACCTCCGAATGAATGAAATCCCTCCGGGATTTGAATGTTACCTCCGGAGGTAACGGGAATGAAACCGTTACCTCCGTTATATATGAAAAGCCTCTCGGCCTTTCATATATATATATAATTTACAGATATTTATATTTTATTGTAAAAATTATCACGTTCAAATTTTAAACAATCTGGATAAAATGCTTATATAAAAAGTTTTTTAAATTAGATTTTAGTTCAAAAATACAAGTAATCTTGTAATTTTATTACAGTTAAATTAACAGTAATATATTAGAACAACCAAGTATATCAGTTAATAATATATCAGAACAACCCTTCATCTCAGCATCGGCTGAGATGAACAAAATTTAACTATGTATTTACGACTGAGTTTACAGTATATTAGGCGATATTAAAATCTTGTATTTCAACTGATCTTAATTTCTATATACAATTAGTAATATAGTTTTATTTTAGTAAAAAAAAGAAAAAAAAAAGATTGTTCTACCATCGTTTAATTACAACCTACTTTTCGGAACAGTAAATAATGATTAAATTATATATCTTTTATATGGTTTTAAGAGTTACATAAATTTAAAATTATTCATTTTATTAAATTCCTTTATATATATATATATATATATAATTTACAGATATTTATATTTTATTGTAAAAATTACTTCTATTTAGAAAGTTTTTTTTTATTGGTTAGTTTGATACATTATATTATTTCAATAAACAGTATTTGAGTTTATTTTAAAAATACCAATTAGAGCTCTTCAACTATGCATATTCTTCTTTTTTTTTTTATAAATACTAGTATAATTTAATTGTTTACTAATTCGTATATAGCATAATTATAATAATTTTGTAATAAACCTAAAATTAATTATTATCTAATTATTATTATTTCTTTATGTTGCTAGCATATATTTCAGAATTTTAGGCCCTAAGCTTTTAAAAAGCATTAAATTAAAATTATTATAACTTATATATATATATAAATCTAATATGCATACATTACATACAATTAATCCATAAAAAAAATCATTGTTTACATATTTTATATAATACATCATTATAAATAATTCGCATATCTTATAGTAAGTTTTTTATCGTACGTTACGTAACAACTTATTTTACCATATAATACAATAATTTTCTATTTATTTTATATAATTATTATATCAGTTTTCGTACATACATAATAAGTATTCGAGCATACGTATCTCCATGCAATTAAGTCAGATTACAAAAAAAAAGAAGTTACATCTTAAATATTATTTGATTAAATTTCGTTTATATAATATAAAATATTTATAAATAGATTATTTAATTAGAAATCAATTAAATTTAAAGATTAGCTCTACGTCTAACGGATTCTTTTTAAAACTTTTTAAATTAAAATATTTTATTTTAAAACATTTCATCTAATTAAATATTTGAAATATATCGGCAACTAATAATTTTAAAAATAATAAATATACAGGACATACTAAAAATTATTTGACTGAAAAATTGTATTTTTTTTTTTTACAAATGGTATAACTGTACAACTAAGTTATAAATCAGTTCTTAAATTAATATTTTTCATAATCAAAATACATTTAAGGCTTACACAAGAATAGTGTTTATTATTTCATAAAATATATTGTAATATAATTCTTACAAACAAATATTTTGTAAGATACAGCCGTTTTTTCCTTTCGTTTTTTTTTTTAATTATTCATTAAAAAATATAATTAATTATAGTTTATAGTAAAATTATAATTATTATAAAATGTTTGATTATTTTTGCACAGAAATAAGTAGGTTATATTTTATAAATCTTCGTTAAAAAATTATATGTGTTACGGTATTCGGTTGTAATAAAAAATAAATATTATTTGTAAAGCGTTTTCAACGGAAGGATATTCTTATACAGAAATATAAACAGAGAAATACATATAAAAGAATAAAGAAATAGTTTCTAGTAAAAGTCATAAAGTTCGATTGCACGTCGGCTGGATTGTGTTAGAAACACGTTAAAGTGGCAGCCAAAAAAAAAAAAAAAAACTCTGTTATAATGAGTTCACCAGCCCGCTAGGGACGGGTGGTGTGGCGGCCTGTATCACGTGAGACATCTTGGAGAAGAGGGCGGTGAGAAAGGGCGGTGCAGGGCTAACGGCTGTGGGGGTGGACCTGGAGACGGTGCGCCAAGGCTGATGGAAGAATCTGAGGTGGCAGGGCTGTGGGGTGGTTCTGTTGATCTCCGAGTTGCTGCGTGTGAGTGTGCCAACTGCGCCGCTAACTGTTGTTGCTGCAACCTGAAACACATTAAAAAAAAAATAGGGGGATTAATATTTTTAATAAAATTTATTAATTTTAATCAAATTATAGTTAATTATTTTATTCTAAAAAGCGTTAAATATTGAAGCACTATAAAAAATTCTATGAAGTTTGATTGATTTTCAAAAAGATACGTTTTTGTTATTGACTAATATTTTTGCACAAACTTTTCGAAAAAAAAACTCAATATAAGTAAGAAATCAGTGACTTTAGTTTTAATATTGTATGCTGGATAAAAGATAAACAGAATCAACAACATTATTTATTTATTTATTATAACAAATACATTTATCTATTGTTTTTCAAATTACTACCAGTTCCATAATCCATGACCTCAAACCTCACAGAAAATTAAATTACTTCTTAATGTCCAAAAAAAAGTTTTGAATGATTTAATTGAATAGTGCATTTAAAAAATAATGGGCACTACAAAAAAACCAAAGAAAATTTTATATCTGATTTAAAATTCGGGTATTTTCAATTAAAAATTGTTAAAAATTAAATGTTTTTTATAGGAATTAAAATTTTTGTAGCCAGTACTGTATTTCTTTTTTTAATATTAAAAATTATGAAAAATGAGTAATTAAAATACTTAATGTACTTGTAAAGAGGAGATTTTCTTCATCTGTTAGTTTACTACCTACTCCCTTTATCCAACTGTTTGTAACGTAACAAACGTCTTTTGTTGACAAAATATTTTTACATACAATTCTTAAAAATAATACAGCCAAAATTAAAATTCAGGCTATGAAATAAATGCAAGCGTATAGATACGTACCTCTATTTCATATTTAACCTAATGTGTAGATTTATAACTGTGTAACTCTATAAAGTTTAACTCTAAAGTTATAACTTTTATAACTTTAATTCTGGATTCCTTCTTAGACATTTTTTTGGTTTGAGGAATTAACTCATTAATTTACCATAAAAGGTTTGAAGTTTGTACAAGGGAATATAGAAATGGAATTCTTTAAAGTATGATAAATTAAAAAAAGTCCACGCCTAACCGGAATTAGAACTCCGGACATCCGGATCAAAGGTCAAGACGCTTTTGTCACGGAAATCGGAATTATATTACGTATACAAATTTTATTTCGTATTTATATTTATTTTTATTATTTTACCCATTGATTGTCTTAAATGGTATAAATTATATGATCAGAAAATATTTTTTTCTTTTTGTATTATATACGATCTTATAATTAGAGTTACATATCTTAGAATCTTACAATTATTTTTTAAATTCTCATTCAAATACAGCTTCCCAATGTATATATTTTTTCTTTTCACATTTTTTACAAATTTAATTTATTAAGAAGTAAAATAACACTAGAATTAATGTTTAATATATTAAAAATATTGCAAAAATACTGCTTCCCACGCATTGCGGCAGCAGTTTTTTTCCGAAGATGTCGGATTCAATCCCCCCGAGACTGCGTTATGCTTAATATTAGGTCCGGTCTCGGGGTGGAAAAGAGCGGTGAGGGAGCTTTAGTCGGTAGGGGGCAGGTAATATTACGCCTAACAACACCTTGGCGGAGCCTGTTAGCTTGTTAGCTAGCCTGGGACGGATAGTGTCCTGGGTCCGAACCCTAAACATCCCACTATGACCCCGTGGTGGCATGCGTTAATGGCATTCCTCCGATCTCATGGACAAAAAAAAAATATATATATATATATTAAAAATGTAAATAAAATTAATGTTTAAATATTTATTAAAAATATTTAAAACCATTAAAACATTAAACCTCTCTGTCTCTGTCTGTCTGTCTCTATTTATCTATCTATCTCTCTCTCTCACTCTCTCTCTCTCTCTATATATATACATGAGGGTAATGAGTTTTATATATATATATATATATATAAAACGATATCTTTTGAATTAAACAAAAAATTAAGTTAAAGAAGATTTTTGCAAAAAATTGTATGAATTCTTTGTAAAATACAATCAACTCTTTTCCATGAAACATTCTATAAAGACGCATTTAAACACATTAAAAAAACCTAATTTGCGTTTTATTTACCAATTCTTAAAATGTTAGTCTAAAAAAAAAAAACACCAAAGGACAATAATATTATAAATTAGTTTTAATATTAATAATAAAACATTGTATTTTCATGCTACTGGAGGCGTAATGAGGCTGTCTGATAAAATTAAGATAATATATAGTATGTCATAATATGGAAGAAACACAATGAAGTCGTACATTTTATTGTAACAGCATTCGTTCTATTGTTATTATCATACAAAGAAGACAACTCAAACGGAAATGGTTGCTTAAAGGTACCACAAAATAAATGGTATTATAATAAATAATAATAATAATAATAATACATTTCGTATAAAGAATAATATTTATTTTCTGGTATAATTTTTTTTTATGACAAGAAATTTCAATTCTACTTTTTTTTTTAGAAATTTAAAAATTGAAGATGGATGTGTATATATATATATATATATATACAGTCAGAAAAAATTTAGTCAGCTGTTCTTGTAAATGACAATGCGGTCACTTTGATTTTATTAGCCTCATTGTCTTGACAGTTGTGACGCATGTAAATATAAATAACCTATATACAATCTATTTAATAAAATGACTGAAATTATCCTATTTAAAGTTATTGACAATTGAACTTCAGTGGAATTAATACTTTACGTAGTGTAAAATTAAATTAAAATTAGTAAATGAAAATCGATTTTAAATACAAATGTTTACTGGATGAAAATTCTTTAAATTTTCTGATTTATTCAGTTATAGATATAAGAATTTTTATCTATAGACAATAATCCTGATAACCACATCAGAAAATTACATAATGTTTCATCATCAAATGTGATATTACATCTACGTAAATTATATTTTACTTAATGAAATAAAAGGACTTGATGAAATTGCAAAAAATTAAAAATTTAGTACAAAAGAAAAATAATTATGAATGTAAAAAAAAAAACATATTAATATAATTTTAATTTAGTAATGTGAACATATAGGAATATGAAATAAACTTTTAAAAATATTCGACATTAAAAGAAGAAAATGGAAAAACCAGTGAGACAAAAAATTAAGGCTTTTGAAGTATGATGTTATAAAATAATGTTTTTAGATTATATAAAGTAAAATAAAAATTAAGTTTGTTAATAAAATTCGAAATTAATAAATTTTTTAAAGACGTATTGGAGAAACAAGCAAGTCATATAATTTTAATAAAATAACTAGTTTTTAAATCGTCTATTAAAGAATTTAGGGTTGTTTAATTAAAAAAGGGAAGGGTTGAAAACTCTTACATAAAACAAATTATAAAAGTGCAAAATTTATCAAATGTAGATAAATTAAGTGCACATCATGAAGAAATTAAATTATCAAACCAATAGTGGTAGGGGGGGGGGAACTCTGTCACAATAAGTGCGTTAGAAGAGTGGATTTTTGGTTTTAATTGAGAAAGAAAGAGTGTTGCACTACTGTAATGTTTTTTTAAATGTTGCTTTCATTTTTATTTTTAAACTAGCTCGCATCTGGTGATGCTCATGAAAATCTGATTGGGACTGGGAAACCAGCTCGCATCTTATTGTGCTCACAAAAATTTAATTTTGGCTTTCCAACATATGATCCTTCAAATTATAACATCAAATCCTTGAAACAAACAAAAAAAAAAACAATATTTTGTCTCTTAACTACCGTTCCTGTTAATCGATTCGTTTGAAAATCATTAGAGTTTTATTTCTATTTCGTTAACATCACTCAAACAAGTTTTATCAAAATCAGTTGAAAATTAAGCTCAGCTTTCCATTCCCCACAAATTTTCATTAGTCTGTTAAGATTTGCGTCCGGTAGAGTGGACTAAAAAATCTTATACATACCTACACACACACACACACACACATATATATATATATATATATAAACATTGCATAATCGTGTTAGGAGACTTCAAAACGTAAAAAAAAGTTGGTCTCCCTCCTCCATATACACCCTTAGAAAATTTCACAGAGCGCAATAGGGATTTTTTACAGATTCTTTGGAAATCGGCTAAAAAATTTTCATTTTGCTAATAAATTGAATTTTTAATCAACTACGGAGTTTATTATTTCGCTAATATTTCGTTTTTTTTTCTCATGGAGAATATTATTTCAGACGATGTGATATAAAAGGAAAAAAAATTGTTGCAAATTCATAAGGTTTTTAACAAATTAAAAATTATTATTTTAGTAATCCTTTTTGTATGACTGAAATCTTATTTTTATAATTATGGGACCTATGGGATTCAACTTTGGAATACAGCAAGGTCGAGATAATACATATATCTAAAACAGTTTATTGACGATCATCATACAGGCGCCTTGGTTCGTAAGAAACAGTGAAATTTACAGTTATCTGAGATTACCTTACGTTCAAGAAGAAATAGGTACAAAATATAAATTTCGGTTATACCACCACGTGAACCATTTAGATATTAATCTTCTAGACAATAGTGAAGAGATCAGAAGACTAAAACGACTCCACTTGTTGGACCTTGGTGACTTTGTGATTTGAGAGGGAACTTTATCAGTCCACCATTATTTCATTTCGTTCAATTTTATTTATTATTCTTTCATTATTAATAATAGTCTTATTTTCATCTTTTCCCCTCGTTTATGAATTTTTATGATTATTTTCTTTTGTTTTGAACTACCAATGGCACTGTTCTCTGAGCTAACTTTATGAATGTACTTACATTGTTTGTATAAAAATGTTCTGTATAGGAATATTAGGATGTAATTTTTGAGGAGCTTCGATGGAAGCCTCTCTGCTTGTGATTGTATGTGATCATATTTACTTATCGTTTCCGTAGTACTGTAACCGATTGTAAATTTTATTGAAGTTATTACTTCTTTTAGCGGGGTATGGATGTATGTTGAACATTGAGAAAAAAGTTCAGTTTGCAGTCACGGAACGCTCTAAACACAGCTATATATTTTGCATGTTCGGGCCCCTGTTGAAATAAATAAATATTATTTAAAGTGAAATAAAATTGGTCTCTGTAAGAATCGAACCCGGTTACGAGGGGACGTGGCTGGCTGACGCCGTAAAGCGATCGCCTACAGCGGATTCCTGTTGTACTGAGTGAAATTTGTTGTATATAAGTTGCGCGCGAAAAAATAAAATTTATAGTAGATGTGTGTGCAGCCATCTTTGTACGTCACATACACGCACATATTTAAATATATATATATTTCAACCATCTTTGTTATACGTTGTACAATATATATTACATTTGTGTGTGTGTGTGTGTGTGTTTGATATATGTACCTATTTGTTGTACATAAGTTGCGCGCGAAAAAATAACATTTATAGTAGTTGTGTGTGCAGCCATCTTTGTACGTCAAATTTTACGTTCGTAAAAGAAGTAATAACTTCTGTCGTCCAGTCCCGCTCCTGCAGATTTTTTTTTTAAACAAAAAAGCAATATTCGTTATTGGATAATAATAGTCTGATTTAATTTAAATAAATTAACAGAATAAAAAATTATTAAAATCCTTTTAATTTTTTTTTAACCTCCGGAACCACCGTTGGGTATTACATCAGAGGATGTGATGAATGATTTATGGCATGTGTGCAAATGTCCAGGCATTCAAACCCTGGACCTTCAAGTGAAAGACCGAGACGCTACCACTCGCGTCAAGGAAGTTTTAAATATCTACATCAGGATGATTTCATTGTGTTAAATACTATTAATTTATTTAATTCAATTAAAGTAGCTATAGTCCGAAAATATCTTAATTCAAATTAAGACTAAATTTCAATTTTATTAATTTATAATCTTCTATATTCGTTCATCTCATCCTCTGAAGATATAACCTAACGGTGGTTCCGGAGATTAAACAAAAAAAAAATTTATAATCTTATGTAAAGATTATAAATATTTTTTTTATACCAGCTTTCTGTACACCAGAACTGGTATACAGTTCTGGCTGCGAAACTGTGATGTATTTCTTTTCGCAAATTCTGATGTTCATTCTTATCAACACAAATAAAAATGTTAATTCTTATTTTATATTGGAAGAAAAAGGGAAAACTTGAAAAATAATATTAACGATAATAATAATAATACCGAAAATAATGAAATTGGGGGTGGATCGGAAAATAATTTTTGTTGTATATCATTAAATAAAAATAGTATTTGTATGAAAGTAGCCACTAAGTTATCTACATTTTTCTGGAAATCCTGTATTGGATAACATATCAATATATATGTTATGGTAAATTTGATTAATCCAGTGATTATGAATAATTACCGGTGAATTTAATAAATATTTAACAATTTATAAAAAATATACCGGTCATTTTACATATTCTTCATATTAACATATTTTACTTATTAAACTAACAACTCTAATATTAGCTGTAATTATTAAATGTATTATTTAAATAATCAGTATATTACTGTTAATTAATATAGGTTAGCGAGCAAAGCGAGTGTAGGTTATGTTTGGGGGCGATTAATCAAATTTAACAGTAATTATGTATAATTATCAAGATAATAAAATTTACCGTAATATCATATTATGTATAATTTTATTATGATAAAATAAAATGCAAGTAATATCTAATAGTTAAATCTAGTTAATAATCATCAATAGTTGTCATTTGATTTTATTCAAATCTCATTTTATCAGTCCCGTAATTTTCATAATATAAATGAAAAAAAATATTCTCAGCAACGTATAGAATAGATAATTTTAAAAAAATTTACATTACAGATAATTAAAAAAACTTCATAAACGATATATTTTTCTGCTTATCATGATTTATAAGAAAATTTGTAAAACTACAACCATTGTAATACTGCAGTTTTATCTTAAAAAAATATTTTAATAAAATTAAGGCGTCTGGAAATGTTCTGGCAATTACGAATCATAAATATTATTCTACGTTTACCAGTTTAAAAAAATGAATGACTGAAATGGATGAATGAATATTATAAATTTATGAATGAACCGCTATCATTCATTACGTTGTATTATATTTAGGCTTATTGCATTCATTAATAAAATTTTTCCCCTACTAATACATTTATATCATAACAGCAGTTATAAACTGGACAATGGTTAACTGCAATAAAAAGGACATCCGTGGTCTTTTATATTGGATATATACAACTTCATCCGCTTTTATTGTTTGTTATCTTTTACATAGAACCATATTTATTATGCAGGATTATGTGTTTCAATTTTGGTTTCGATTTTTGTAATATAAAACTTATATTTCCGCCGTTTTAGAATATATTCCTATTTTATATACAGTTGCTATTGCGAGTTTTGTATGTAGTCTACACAGCTGTGAACTTCTGAGAGGTTCGACATTTTTTTTTTTTATATAATCCCCCATCTTTCCCTTATATTTACTCCTACTTCCTTTTACATATTCACTTCTCAACCCTCGTTTAAAAACTCTCTATAATCGTCTTTCTATATTTTTCTTTCTTCTTCAACATTTCACTATTTTATTCCATTTCTGTATTGTGTAATTTCATATTATAAATAAATATTTTCGTACAAAAATTGAAACAAAAAGTGAAATTTCAAGTAAACGCCTAAATGTAGCATATGAACATTTTTTTTTTTTATATTAAGTAAAATTTATTGGATTTATTTTTTTTTTTTAAATATTAAACCATTCTATATAAAAAAAATTCTATCTACATATAAAAATTCGAATAAATATTTGGCAAAAAAAATCATTCAAATTAAAAGAAAATTTAGGGTAAAAAAATTCACATTCTTATACGGCGAAAACCAAACGAGCAAAGTAAAAAAAAAAAAAAAAATTGCCTTTATTTTTATAGGTTTATAAGAAAATTTTTACTTCCTTGTAAGTGCTGTAATCGCGAAAAATTTCGGTTTTCAGAATTTAACGGAGCTATCCATTTTGACCATCACTGAATCCATTTCGACTAGTTTGTACGTGAAGTCTGTACATACGTACATACGTAACGTATCTCGCATAACTCTAAAACGATTAGCCGTAGCATGTTGAAATTTTGGATTTAGTACTGTTGTAACATCTAGTTGTGCATCACTGCTTTTGACTTCAATTAACTGAATCAAAAGTGTCCAAAAAAAGCCCAAAATCCAATTTTTTTTTTAATTTTAGATTTTTTTATTAACGGCTGTAGTAAGTCCTCACTGAGAGCTTTTCAACGATATATCATAAGTAATACTTATTTTCATTGGTTCCAGAGTTATAGCCAAATAAAATTTTTATTAATAAAATATTTGGATCATATAAGGGAAGGCACATCGGTTCGAATCAGACTTCATCTTCTTTTCTCTTTTTTTTACTTCTTTTTTTAAATTGATTTATTTTAACTCTTTTTTTAATTTAAATATATGGATGATGATTGAGAAAAATATTCCAATAAATAATTCAAGAATAACAATAGAAAAAATAAATAAAAAATGAATGAAATAAAAATCAGAAGTTTGAGAAATAAAATTTTATGTACTTTTAAAAATATGTATATGTAATTTAATAAACGTTATTACATATGTATATAGTAATAGATTTGGTGAAACACTAAATTTAAGGACCTGATTGTAAATATACTGATTGTGGAAAAAATAAAATAAAAAAAACAAAATTTATACGAAGATTTGGTAGAGTTCTAACTTAAAATAAGATAAATTAAACCAAAGCAGATAAATCTCTTAAACTGTCTGCATTTCTTCTGATTTAAATTAGTTTTGTGTTGTTTCTATCCTACCCCACTAAAGGGCATTTATATGTGTGTCTGTCTGTGTGTGGTGCATCCCCTTTAGCTGAGCATGTATTTACATGACCAAACATACTGCCCGTCAAAAAAAATCATATGATTCTTTTTTTCTTAAATGTTTGTAAACAATAAATAATTTCAATTAACCATACTTCTCAGGAGTGGTTGACCTGAGATTGTACAAGACTACACTTCATTCACATTCATACACAT
>JAAAKQ030025415.1:3822-17515 GCA_010016005.3 Zanna intricata
GAAATATTGAAAAGTTTATAAAAAACTATTTTTATTGTCCTTTAAAATAATTAAGAGTAGTTTTAATATTTAAATGTATTTGTTGTGATATTTCATGAATCTCCAGATATATATTATCTGTCTACTTTGCATTGACGCCTGAAGTAAACAAAACAGATGCAGAGTGAGGCAGTGTGAACCTAGTGTACGCAAAATCATGCGTATCAGGCATGCTACTGCATGCCTGATTTAGTTTCTAATATAATAATAGAGAAATAGTTGCCTATTGCTCAGTATGTTCTAAATTAAAAAAAAAGGTTATATATTTTTAAATATATTAAAGTCGTTTTCAGTGTGTTTTCTTTGATGGTTTTACTGTTACAGCAGTAATTGTCATACGCTGCTAGTAGCCACACAAAATAATAATGCTTTATTGAAATGATAAACATAATAGGTTTGTAAATGATTTAAGTTCTTTGCACAAACCCCGAACTACTGTTTACATTCATAAAATAAATTAAAAAGTATTTTATGATTTATTACAATTCTAGTATGAATATATGTATGAGGTAGTATGTGATCTACCTATGAAGTTAGTTACTTATTTAGTTCGTAGATTGTGCCACTTAAACACTTTAAATAAATAAGAAAATAAATACAAAAAAGAATGAATAAATGGACTAATTTTAAAATAAATTAACCTTGCATATGTTATAATTATAAATATATTCTAACCAAACTTAACCTATGTGTGCTTCGCTTGCTGACCTTGACTAGTGAGTGAAGAAAGTGTAGGTTAAGTTTGGTTAGATTGTATTTATAATTTTGGTATTAATTTAATAAAAATAATTCCATTTATTCTTAAATTAATTCAGTTATTCATTCTTTTTTGTATTCTTTTATTTCAATATAGTGTTTCAGTGGCATCATTTAACAGCTAACTATTGAAGTACTACATTAGAACAATACAGAAGTACAGTAGCCTACTACATAAATATCCAATTTTTTTGGCTTTTTTCTCAATTTCTTATGTGAATCACTGTGTAAATAATCGCATTCACTCAACTCCTCATCATAATCTTCACTAACATTAGATTCTGAAGAATTATTTCTGAAATTAATAATGAGCTTATCCATCTCTATTAACAAAATGAACCATCTGCCAAATTTTTTCTTCCAGCATATTTTTAACATAGTTCTACTACTTTTCTGTTGTCCTCAGCGTTACCGTTTTTCAAGTAAAATCTTTATATCCACTAATTTATAAGTTTTGTTATTCCAAGCTACAAATCCTTTTACATGACTGTAGATTAGTTCTATTGGATTCAGATTGCAGTGGTATGGTGGAGCCCATAATACTGTATGTCCAGTTGCTTCAGTCATATCATCGATTGCAATTTGTTAAATTTTTGTTTAACAAACTTCTTCTGGGAGTTCAACCTTTAAAAATGTAGAATCAAATAGGATTTGTTTCACTTAACCAAGATATTATACCTGCGTTTAGCCATGATGTATTGGAATTTTACACTCTTGTATGGTGCATTATCCTTAACAATAACACTATTTGGAGAAATTAATTTCATAATTATATTACAACAGTGTAAAAAAAGAAAAATTCCATTCATATCTTTGTGGTAATCACCTTTTTTATTGGATTTGAAAACTAATGCATCGTTAACAAATCCATCTTCATTCCTACATGACCTAGTTGTTTTTCTTTGTTACTTGCCAATTTTATATTACTACCTAAACCAGACAGAAAAGCCTGTTTAGATGTCGTTAACGGAAGTGCGACATCAAACTTTGACTGAATGTTTATCAAAGTTTCATCCAGATAAAAGAATTTTTTTCCCAGTTTTTCTTAACTCTTAATTTGTTTTAAATATTTCCCTTGCCAAATCTCTATGTCATCTGTATCATAACTACTTTTTCTTCTACTTTTTCTGCATATTTGAAATGTATCGATAAAAGAATTTATGCAAACTAGCCTGACCAATTTCTCGTTAATCCAGATCACTTTTGACAGCAGGCAGTTCATTTTTATAAAAGCAACTGTGGTTTTGTAATTGTCAAATCAGCCTAAAACTCTGAGATGTTTTGTTTTCTTTTCTTTTTTACCCCATATTTTTTCTTTTCAGCTTGCAATCTCAATATTTGCAATGGATACGCCTGTGAATTCAGATGTAAGCACTTATACTAGTTTAATTTATTTCTAAAACAGGGTATTTTTCACAACATTATTGATAACATTAAGAACTGTTGTCTTTTCCCCACTTCCTAATATTTTACGTTTTCTGTGTTTAACTATACAGCAGGAATGGTTCTTGGCCATATTTATTGACAACACAACACATCCACAACACTTAAAAACAAAAACTTAATTTCTAGCACTGTAATAAAGCAAATAAGTCATAAATTTTAGTATGATGTGTATTTAAACTAAATTGAATGACAAAAACAACCTCACTCAAAGTAACTGCCTTCATGAGAGTTAACAATTCCAGAGTTAAAATAACAAAGAAGTTCCACAAGACCAAGTAGTAATTTTTAAAATATTGTCAGAAATATAATTTTACTGTGTCAGGAAACTATTAATAGTTATTAATTATTGCTGTTGTTTATATAACATTGTACATGATATGTACTGAATTTCAATTCAAATACTTGCACTAATACAGAGTATTTGTTTACTCTAGGCCTCAGGTTGCAAATAATATGAATATTATAAAATTAGGAAACTGAAATTAGTATAAATTCTTAAATAATGGTGTGTTGTTTACATTGCTGTAGACCTAACATATTTATAATTTTATAATAAAAATGTGATAATCTGAGATTAATAACAGGTGTAAATGATGATTAATATTCATATCATCTGATAGCTGTTTTTAAAAGTGATGTGTCATTTTTATCCATCCAGTGGATTGCATCAACTGGTTGAAGGTATGTGTTGTGTATTTACATGCAATACATGCATGCAGATTGTTACTTAAAGTGTCAGCTTAAAGCAGGCAGAAAATAGTACAGCCATCTTGATTTAGGATCAATTGGCAGCCACGTCTTTTGTTTGTTTGAGTATACCTGTGGCTTATTTTATTCATATGTCTAGGTAAGGATGTGTTATTAATTAGAACTGAAAAGAAAAATGGTACCAGAGACAACTTAAGTGAGCAGTTATTTTTAAAATATAACTGGTTTTAAAATGTAACGGGACCTTGAACTGTTAACCTCTCCCATGGATAGGGCAGTGTTAACCATCTATGCCACTGTAAAGAACATAAAATAAGATAATGTATACAAAAAAATTTATATAAATTATTCAAAAAATGTTTGATTTTTAAACATAATTTAATGATTCCAACTGCAGTCTCTGAAGATGTGTAGAGCAAAGGCTCCTGCTGATGCTGATTAAATCTTTATAACTTTACCATAAAATAAAGGTTCTTGTAGTTGATTTTAAAAAACTTAAATTTTGAAAAATTCTGTTACTCTTTTGGAATTCATCCCCAAAATTTTTATATATTTTTTAACAATATATACTTGTAATATTGTGCAATATCATAATTCATTAAAAATGCATGTATTTTAATAATTAGATAAAATTATTTTGGAGAAACCAGAGTAATTTGAATCAAAAATTTTTGTATTTCTAAACATAATGTAAATCATTTTATAAATGCAATATAATCCTTATTTTACTAAACAATAATTATACTTAAGGATGAAACTCACTAATATGTTTAAGTATAAATTGAACAAATCTTCCTCATCCTTATGTCAGTGATACCATAGAAATTCATATAAATAAGAAACCAAAAAAAACTCTGTAGCCATCATTAAAGATTGTGTTGTTGTTGTGTACAATTTGTATATTTAATGTTAGTTAGGTGAGATTAGTGAATGTAGGTTATATTAGGATATTAGGTTGCCGGCCTCCGTGGCGTGAGTGGTAGCGTCTTGGTCTTTCATAGCGGGGTCTCCCAGACAGGCAAGGCATTTTTCACACACACTAAAAAAAAAAAAAAAAAGGTTATATTAGGTTATGTTAACCCCCATTGGGCTGGTCTAATTAACTTGGCTAATTAATTTAAATTTAACTTTTTGGTTAACTTGTCATTGCAAATCAGCTGATTTCGAAGTCAAAAGTTCTGAGGTCCAAATCCCAGTAAAGACAGTTACTTTTATATGGATTTGTAAACCAGATTATAGATATGGATGTTTTTTGATGGATCTGATGAGGTTAGAGTTCTTAATCTCTCTCTTCTTGTTTGTTTAGCCTCCGTTACTACCGTAAGGTATTACTTCATAGGACGAATGAGGATGATATGTATGAATGTGAATGAAGTGTGTAGTCTTGTACACTTTCAGGTCATTACTTCAAAACAAAAAGCGTAAACAAAAAGAAAACCGAATACCAGTTTTCTTTTTGTTAACCTCCGGAACCACCGTTAGGTATGTCTTCAGAGGATTAGATGAATGAATTGTAGCGAGTATGAAAATTGCCATGCCTGACCAGGATTCGAACTTAGGACCTCCGGATGAAAGGCCGAGATGCTACCACAGAGGCCGGCTATTCTTTGATGGTTGGGTTTCAGTGAACTGCACATCTCGGAAGTGGTCGACCTGAGACTGTATGAGATTACAATTCATTTACATTCACATATCATCCTTATTCATCCTCTGAAGTAATACCTTATGGTGGTTCTGGAACCTAAACAGAAAAAAGGGAGGTTATGTTGATATACGTACAAATCGTCATATTTATTAAAAGAAATAAAAAGTGTTGGGGGGGGGGAATTTCAAACAGTACCAAGATTACTTTCTCTCTCTAATAATAACTTAGGTAATCCTAGTAGTAGGTTTAGGATTAGATTTAAGTTTACTTTTTGCCTTATGTAATACTTAGAACTGAGTAAATACAGGGTAGTTTTAAAAAAGAAAATGTAAATGAAGTGGCATGAAAGAATTCTTGTGACTAGTTTTTGGATTAAGTTTTTTTCAGAATTAAAATGGACCTATCAGCATTTATTACGTAATATGAGGTTTTAATAAACAATTATTTATAACGGTATTCATGTTACTTCTTATTCACCATCATCTTTTCACACAAAAATTCATCCTGATGGTTTTACTCTCTTTTTGGTTAAAAGAATACCATACAGTAATACTATTAATAACTTTAGCCCACTGACCTGGTGTAGTGGTTAACGCAACATCGCAAATCAGCAAATTTTGAAGTCGAAACTTGTAAGGTTCAAATCCTAGAAAAGGTAGTTACTTTTATGTAGATGTGAATACTACATGGTGGATACCGGTGTTCTTTGGTGGTTGGGTTTCAATTAATCACACTTCTCAGAAGTGGTCGACCTGAGAGTGTACAAGACTACACTTCTTCCACATTCATACATATCGTCCTCATTCATCCTCTGAAGTAATACCTTACGGTAGTTCCGGAGGCTAAACAGATAAAGGAAGAGAGATTAAGAACTCTAATTAGAGAAGTTCTGCACCTAATGGTATGAAATTTAGTATTGGCTAATAAAATGTCCTTTCTCTCTGACAGATATTTTTTCAGTTAAATCTAGTCTTTGGGCATCTGATTGTATAATCAGAATTTATTAACCTCAAGTATGTTTTATGTAAATTACTATTTTTTTTGTTTATATTTTTCAATCTATAATTTTTTCAATGTATGAGAATTAAAACTACTATTTCATCATCACCCATTTGGATCCCAGATGCTGGGTGGAAAAGTTACTTTCATTTTTAATTATATTTCAAGAAATTTTACTATTTGAGATTTATTTATCATAGGATTCTAAAAATTATTATGATTCAATTGATTATGATTAATTTTAATAAGTTTATTTTATGTTTATTTAAGTTACATATTTTTCCATATAACTTGCTGAAAAGTATTTTTGTAAAATCCTGTATTGTTAATATCTTTTAATATTTTTAATTTACATATCTTTGTATTATTAATTTTCTTTCTTACATGAAAATTTAGACAGAAATGAACAATAAAAAATGATTGCTTATGGGATTAAATATGTTATAAACTAAATTATGGTTTTGAAGTAATTGTAGAAGTCAAAATATTATTACCACTGACTGACTGCCTGGGAAACTTTTGTAGCTTGTGCCTGTAAAGCTTTGAAAATTAACCTTAAACCAAGGTTTATTTTTTTCATAGTATCCTTCATTTACATTTATAACAGTTGCATCATGGTCAGAGACACCTTAGTTAACAAAAATTACTCGTGCTGCATTATTTTGTGGACTGCAGTTGAAGAAAGTGTTCTGGTCCATTGACTAGATGATTATTTGTTTATCATTGCAAGACTTTTTGTTTTCTTTTAACCCTTTTTGCTTTAATAAATTATAATGGCAGTATTCAGTATTTTCCTTAACAGCCCTGAGTTAACCTCTGGTGATTTTTATACATAGGTGTGTGTATTTTTAGTAAAAGTTCACCTTAGAGCTAATGTTTAATGGTTAATAAAGTTGGTGAGTGTGAAATATGAGTATGGCTAAGAGAGCCACTCAAGACTTTTGTACATCAGGTTTTAGAGCATTAGGCAACTGATTAGTGTATCCGTGTAAAGAACTGAAAATGATTTTCAAGTAAGATCTCATTGAGTATTTGTTTTTAATAGCAATATGTAACCTACTTAATGAGTTTTTCTTGTACATGATGTACTTCCATTTATAGAATGTGGTATTTAAGAGTACTCACTTTGAAAGAAGGATGACAGATTTATTGTACAATAAACGTAACAATAGATGTAACTGAACAAGTCTGAATAATGCAGTCTCTGATTCATAAAACAAGCCTCATGTCATGAATACTTCTTGGAAATATTTTTCATGACAGTCAAGACATTTCTGCCATCTCCTAGGTAAATTTACTATGTTGTGATGTAGAACGACCTAAGAATAAAATCTACAGTTCCTGATGAATTTTATCTTTAAGACTGGTAATGTCTGGAAGGATGCGAGTGATATCTTGAGCTTTCTGATACCCCATAAAAACACTCTGCAGCAATGAAGTCTGTATGGGCCATGCTGCTGAATCCAATCTTGCCATATTCCAGTTGTGATGTCTCAGCTCAGGTAGGAAGAAGGATTCCAACATATGGTTAAAACTTTTGGCATTCAGTTACATGGAGCTGTCATCATCTCAAAAACCTAAAATCCAATAATTACCTGTGCTGAAATGGCCCACCTCACAATAAATAACCTTAAGATTGTGTATTGACTCTCGTGGAGTTGACGTAGATTTTAGGTACCCAGTATCCATTTTGCTTGTTTATAGAGCCATTGGGTGAGAATATTGCATAATTATTCATGATGAGGCTACTCTCCAGATCGTTGTGGTTGTGATACAGCTGCATCATGTATTAGTAACAATGAACATGCAACACTTTATTTACAGGAGATATTATTAGTATTTATAGGAGATTTATTAGTTGTTAGACAGTTTGCAGTTCATGTGGATGAAAATGCAAATCATGGTATAAAATTCTTTTTACACTTTTGTCCAACAAATTTAAGTGTTGATAATGTTGCTGCACTGATCATGATCGATTCCTCTCCAAAGATGTTCTCACATGCTCAATATTTTCAGGATATCGGGTGGTGATCAGATGAGTGTGGGCTTTATCTGTGTGGATCCAGTTTAACGCCCCTGACTTATCCATTGACCAATTACTTTTCATGAAGATACAGCTTCATACTGCTTATCATCACCAAATATTCAATAAAATGCTTGCTGCAGGGATTCCATTGACTTGCTTAATATGAACTGTTCTACATAAAATATGTACTTTCGGATGTACCAGTGATTCATTTTTCACAGAATCCAAAGCCATTCAGAACCCAACAACTGCTGTTGGTGACCACAATCACCCATACAATGTTGCCAACTCAAAATGAGTAACATTAAATTTTGTACCTTATATAGAATAAGATAAGATAATAAAAATAATTCATTGACGGGTAAATTGGATATGAATCATTGAATTAGTTTAACAACTAATTGAAATTAACTAACTATCCATTTTGTGTAATAATAATGTTTTTTAATGTAAAATTTTCAATATTTTAGGTAACAAAAGATAATGATAACAAGGTGTTGCAGAAATCATTTAACGATGGGTTTACTCAAACTTATGAGGAAGATTTTTTAAAGGAATCGCAAGATTTTAGCAATGAGGCAGCAGGAGGAGGAAGTATTGTGGATCAAGTCAAAGAAATTGCAGAATCTGCTGTCAGACAAAGTGGTTTTGTTTATGAAAGTAGCAGTGGAATGTATTATGATTACAATACGGGTTATTATTATAATGCTGTAAGTTTAGATTAGATTATTTTAGTCTAAAATGTAAATTAATTAAAGTTAAGTTATTGTAATAAATTTTATATGAAATTGTCAACCAATTCACTTGTAAATGGTAGTTTAGCATTACATGAAATGATCGAAAATTACCATTTTCATCTTTATCTAAGTTGTCTTAATATACAACTGAACCTGTAGTATGCATCAAAAGGTATGTTCCTGGATTTGATGTATGTGAGTAGATAGATAATAAAATATATTTCTTCACATTAATACATTATTAATATAATCAGAAATTTTTGTTAGTTATTTTAAAATAATTTAACTAAAATAATACAGTATAGTGTGTAATGTGGAAAGTAAGAATTTCATTAAAAAAAAAAACTGAATTTAAAAGAGAACAATTTTAGTGCAATGCTATATTTAATACTTTGCAAAAAGGTAGAACACACAGAGAAGTTATTTGCTACTAGCATCTGTCATTGGCGGCTGTGATGCATTTAATCAGCTAAGATTAAATTTCATCACACATGTGATGTCATTTGTCATTACATGACTTACAGATATCTCAAAACAAAAAGAATTGGAGGGTTATTGACTTTTCTGTATTAATGGCGTAGGTGATGTACTGCTGTAGATAGTTATTGTTAGATGGCATCACTGAAATGCCATATTGAAATAAGAAAATAAATAAATAAAATTATTGATACAATCTTACCAAACTTAACCGGCACTTGCTTTGCCCGCTAATCAAGGTTAGTAAAAGTAGTTTAAGTTGGTTAGATTATATTTATAATTTTATTTATTTTCTTAATACATTATAGCATTTCAGTGATGCCATTTAAGAACTAATTATAGTGGCAGGTTGCTTACTGCACTAATACCGACTTTTCTTCAGCAACACTGGAATAAAGAAACTAGATTTCTTGATACTATTGTTGCTGAAGACAAAAGTTTACTCAGTTCATCATGTTTAGACAAAAAAAAAAACTGGAAAATACAAGCTAAAAACATTCAAACAAATTAATTTGAAACAAAGAAATAATGACTAGCATGTGTTGGATTGTAAAGAAATTTTTTTGGTAGAATTTATGAAGGCAGGTAAGAGAAAACCACAAATATTTGTTGTGTAACTTTGACAAAGCTTAGGAGAATGGTAGAATAAATGGCAAGAGATACTAACAAAGAAGATTGTATTTTTGTTAGATAATGCAGGGTTCAACACTAACGATGTATTAAATGAGTTTAACAGAAAAAATTTTTCAATTCTCCTTACAGCCCAGAGTTGGCACTGTCTGATTTTAATCTATTCAAAAATTGAAGAATTAGCTGATTGCTAAACACTTCAAAAGAATTGAAAAACTTGTGGTTGAGTAAATGAATGGATGAGTACTTTGGCAGCACTACTCTGATGAGAATAGACAATCTAGTTTAATAATGTAACTGTGCTTGATTTTGGTGGTAGACTATGTTGAAAAGTATCATAATTATTTATGAAACTTTCATATAAAGTAAATTTTTTCAGTTTATTTTATTTTTTTTTATTTAACCAGAGGTTAAATAAATAATCCTCATATATTCATTACGATTATAAAAAAAAACAAGGTTGAAGTTTGGCATTAAAAAGTTGGATGAGAATAAAATGACTAAGGATTTGTTGAAGTTGTAACCAAAGTAAGATTATTAAAGGAAGAAAGATATTATGAGGCAGGTCACAAAGAGAGCAAGTAAACTGGTAGAAGTTTGTAAAATATAATGGATCGTTAATAATGGATCAGTTCTTTTCTGATAGTCCAAAGGTAATTGCTAATAGTGTTGATTTATTTTTTATGATAGTCTTACCACATTTATAGAATTGAGTATGGATTATTTTATATTTAGGTTGTTCTTATTTTTTTTTGAGAAGTCATTTTCTATAGCCGTATTGGTAAATTTTGCACTTTTTTGAGGTTTATGGAAACTTATTATCTTGTTTTTGGAATTATTGAGTTAAAACACAGATTGCATTAAATCTGCGTAAAATTTACTATGTTTTATGTCCAGCATAAATGTGAAGAAAATGAATGCTGTAAGTGAAGAAAATAATAACTTGCTGAAATTTCTTTTATCCATATTGTCCAAGAACTTCATTCCAGATCTTTGAAGATGGCACAGTGTGGGTACTAATAGGTGAAATATTAAGAAAATGAATTCCACTGGAATTCACTACTGCTCCCAACCATAGCTTCAACATCAACAACAAATTATGCACAGAAATAGCTCTGTCATTTACTTCAGTTATATTTTAAAACGTTACGAAAAAATCATAATTTTGAATACAACATTTAAAAAAAAAATTATTGTTAATTTTTTTTTGTATTTAAATAAAAAGAATTTAGAAGGTGCTGTAAAGGCAATTTTACCATATTTACAACTTATGTTGATCTTATATTACAATCAAATTTTAATGACTACACATACAGAGTTTTTTTTTTTCTGAGAATATTTGAGATACTTACCTGTTGTGTCTCTTTTTAATCCTGCAGTGAGGACCAGAAATGTTGGGAAATTTTTCAGAAAACTTGTGCTATACTAAATCAGTATACTTGTCACCTTCATGAAAGACGTGTTCAACTAGAAAGATTTGTTCCTCTACTAAAAGAGCCATTATGCTTTTTGCAACTATTGATTCCGATAAACAAAACAACATAAAATGAAATGAAACAAAGCATGTTAAATCATGACTCAACTGATGTCTGTTTATTACTGAGCAACACCCAACAAACCCACAGGGCAACCAACCTCTTCCAAAGCACTGCACTGCGACTATCTGAGCACTCTAAATTATGAGACTGTTAATCTTGCTCATCTTAAAATAAAATAAAAAAAAAATTGTCTTTTTCAGTTAATTGTTTTGGAAATTGTTTGTTGCCATGCAGTTATAAGTTACTCTTACTGGTGGTCAATCATTTTTATCATGTGATAGATATTTTTTGATTATATATTAGTCACTTTTTCAAATAAATTTTGTTTTATATTGCATTTTTAGTTATTATCTGAAATTTATTTTTATGTTCCATATTATTTTCTGAATGTTGTGCTTTTTTTTTTAACAGAACTGTACTTAATAATAAAATTACTTTGTTTTTTCTATCATTAACTGCACTTTTTAGTTTTATTATATTATTCAAATTTTAAATTGTTCCTAATTAAAATTTAGAAATGCTCATTCAGACTTGTCAAAAGATGTTATTGCTTCATTAAGCTTTGAACTGGTTTAATTATCAGGAAAACCTAAAGGTAACTAAGTAGATCTATAAAATTTATAAATTTTAATTTTTTGAGGATTTTTTTTTATTTTTAATTTTTGTTTCTGTTAAATATATTCTATAATAAATGGAATAATCCTTCAGATTTTTTTTCTACTAAATTATTTAAAACAATTATTTTGATAATTTTTAGGTGGTTCTTTTATAGATAATTGAATTAAAAAATTCCCTTTTACAAGTAATATTATTGAGTGGCCCTTTTATGTAGAATTGGAGTAAGTGTATAACTATCAGATTAATTAGTATTTCTATTTTTAAAAATATCTTCCAATACTGTAATTTCAATGTTGTTTTTATGTGCTAATTATTTACTCATTTATTACAATTTTGATAAACTTAAAAAATCAAAAAATCCTGTAATTCTTTATTTTTTGTAATAGGAGCTTGGACTTTATTATGATGGAAACAGTGGTACATATTTTACATTTGATGAAGAGACAAAAACTTTTAACTACCATTCTTCACTTGTGAAAAGTGTTGAAGATGATTCTCCTAAGCGGAAAAGTGTTGAAAATAATGAGGTAATTATACCTGATTATATTATATAGTGTTACATTAAATATGAATTTTTAAAATGTATAATTTTTTTTTTTTTAATTTTGGTGTCTATAACTTTTAAATTTGTCTTGTACTTTGTAATGTTTTTAAAAATGATTTTAGTTTTTTTAAAATTAAATTTCTTTTTAATACTATTGCATCCACATGTATGAATTGATAAACAAGATGCTTAAAAATTTTACTTAATCTTAAACTAGATAGCTAGTTCAGTAATTCAAAACTGGTAAGTGGTCGACTTGAGATTGTACAAAACTACACTTCATTCACATTCATATATATTATCCTCATTCATCCTCTGAAGGAACTACCACCTTATGGTAGTTCTGGAGGCTAAACAGAAAAAGAGAAGAGGTAATTGGAAGGCACTGATGAAATTATACTTAAAAAAGTAGTAATTAAGTTAATTAAAGTTACAATTTTATATTAATTGTAGACCCTATAAGTGAGTTTAGAATTTTATATTACTTTTTATTTGAATCTTAAATTCATGTTATTTCACTTTTATACATAATTTAAAAAGTAAAATGTGTATAATGTTGGTAATTTTTTTTGTGGTAATGAGTTTTATCTGTTGATTTAAGCCAAATTTCTTGATAGATATTCAAAGATGTTACATATTTCTTCTATTATCTTTTTTTTTTTTTTTTTTTGCTGTAAAGATGTTTAAAGGCATTAAAAATGTGTCTACTAATAAAGAATATGTTGGAAGTAGCACCTTAGGTGAACTGCTAACTTAAATCCCTTTATATACAAGTTGAAAACTTCATTTTAAAGGTTTAAAGAAAAATTTTTAATATATACATATTAAAATAATTTAATAACATGATGAAAAAATGTTTAATTATTGCATAATGTTTTGGTCGATTTTCATGAAGAATGAACTAGTTATCTTGTACTTCACACTCAAGACAGTGCATTTTTATCAAGAAATCTTGCAGAATATTTAAATAAACATTTTCAGGGTTGGTGTGTATGTTAGGGATAAATTCAAGGTGAATAATTCTGTTTCTGTAGAAAAAGATTTTGTTACAGTTAAAGTTGTTTTCTATGAGTTTTGAGGACAATCTTATCTTTCTTTTTTGTGATTCTGATACCTCCATTCAGCATTTGATATTTAATATCATAGCAGAAATACTATGTTTTATCCTCCATAACAGTCAGTTTCAAATAATCTTTGATTGTTGTCTCTTGTGTACTGTACATAGTCACATCTTTGATTGAATATCTGTCAAGGAATGTGGCTTAAATCAGGATGTCTTGTCCAAATTTTCTGAAAAAATTATACAAATTTATAAATCATCTCGCAATTGTATGATGACTTGATGAATCTATTCTCTCTCTTTTTTTTTTGCAGAAATTTTTTCATTGTAAACAGAAATTAAATGTAAGAACTTTCTTCATTTTTGAAGATTTTCTTATAATTTTTAGAATGTGGAAACCACTGAATATATTTGCATTATATAATGACATATATTCCCTTGCACAGTTGCTTCTTAAACTATACATTTCT
>JAAAKQ030025426.1:0-12221 GCA_010016005.3 Zanna intricata
TCATGTTCTTCCCGTGTTTAATTGAATTGATATGCACATCCCTCTAGATGGTTGATATAGTACATTTAAAATCTATTAAACCTCTTTAGTCTTTTACGTAATCGTATTCTTAAAATTCAGAAAATGTTCAACCAATTCATTCCTGAACAAAAGCAAGTGGAAAATATGAAGTATTCGCTATTAAATTACTATTTATTTGTTTTTAAGAATAATTCCTAATAGTATCCAAATAAATTGTTAAAATTTTTTTAGAGAAAATTCCGTCGCAAAAGGGAAATTTATCCCATTTTTTTATTTTAATAATTATTATAATTTACTATTAATCCACCACAATTGTAAAATACATATAAATAAAATAAGCTAGAAAATAATTTATTATTTAATACGGACAAACCTGTAAAATATTTTATCATTTGTTTCAGGAATCGTTCGCGCTGAGTCATTCACAAAGAAACCAGTCATTAGGCCACTGCCACCCGTACAGACAACACCATTAAGCTCAGTAGAATGTGTCGTTCTTGCTCCAACCAATAACTCAGTTTTAATTGAGGAATCGACTAGGGCAGCTGATGATGAATCCATACAACATTTTGTAACAGGACACACAGCAGCTTTAGGGGCCATCGGTTGTCTACTTCTTGTTCTCAACCTTATTTTATTTTTTGCTGCTGTATTCTACCATCGTCATCGTAGACGACGAAGTAAACGTCCATGTATGCCAGAGGAAGGTGATCTGGCACTTCCTTGCTACGGTAAAAATATTTCGTTACCTCAACTCGCTCCACCGCCACCGCCTAAAATTCCTCCGGTTCCACCAGTTCGAACATCTAGTAATCCTCCTTCTGGAACTCTCAAGAAGCGTGTTCAAATCCAGGAAATACCGGTATGACATGAAATTCCGCCTAGTTAATAAAGACTACAGTAAAAAAATATTAATTTTTTTAAATCTCTGTAACTAAAAGACAGTTAATAAATTAATTCCATCATCTATTGAGAACTAACTTATGTTTCCTACTTAGAAAAACTAATACAGTATAATTCACTATTACGTGTAAATATTAGGATTAGTGAAATTAAAGATCCAGTAAATTATAAAATTTAAGAAGGTGTACAGAGCAGTTCCTTACATATAGTGTGAACATATTAGTAATAACAAGTCATGAATTATTAATTTAAGTGTGTTACCATACCTATTATCGGATAACTACAATCGAAATTTTAACTTAAAATAATGCTCAACATTTTACAAAGAGAAGTTTACAGTGTTAAATATTAGTTTTAAATATCAATGATTACCGTATCCTTAGTTCAAAATATATAATCTCTATTTACCTCAGTAAATTTACAATTTTTATAAATACTTTATTGATTTACTCGTTAAGTATTTATTTGTAAATTTTTACAATAAAAATCTGATGCGGACATCACATGACTTCCTTGTACACCTATTTATTTAATTGAACATTTAAAAATATGAACATTTTTTAAGTATATAAAATTTTATTTCGTTAAATTCTGATTTTTTTTTATTGTAAAATTCTTTTTTTACAATCAAAGGTTAATAATTATTAATAAATAAATATATTTAAATAAAAAAAAAAAAAAGTTAAGGAAATTTTAAAGAAAAAAGGATATGATGTCTGATTCGACCCGATGGCGATGTGCCTTCCCCACGTGAGATTCAAATATTTCATTAATTAAAATGTTATTTGGCTATAACTCTGGAACCAATGTAAATAACTACCATATGTGATATATCGTTGAAAAGCTCTCAATAAGGGCTTATTACTGCACTTAAGAAAAAGTCCAAAATCTAAATTTTTTGGAATTTGGGCTTTTTTTGACACTTTGGGTTTAGTCGATTACAATCATAAAGGGAAGATGGATAACTAGATGTTACAACAGCCTTTAATCCAAAATTTCAATATCCTACGGCTAATCATTTTTGAGTTATGCGAGATACATAAGTACGTGCATATGTCAAGTCGAAACTAGTCAAAATGAATTCAGGGATAGTCATAATAGATATTTCTGTTGAAATCTGAAAACCGAAATTTTTCATGATTATAATACTTCCTTTATTTCGCACAAGGAAGTAAAAGTAAGTTTTCCCGTACGAAAAATTACTGAAAATCATTTTTTCAGCTACACCTGATTCATGTCTGTAAATCACATGTTTCATGTTAATTCACATGATTCATGTCTGTGAATGCAGATACCATTCTAAAATGAAATTAAGGTAAATCTACTTTAATATTTGTTTTGGTATTTATGACAAGAAAGTTTTATATTTTATTTTTTAAATGTATCCAGTTTTTTTTAGGTATGAGGTGAACAAAAATATTAATAATTTTTCCGTTAAATTAATATAACTTTTGTGCTTTTTCACTAACAATTATTACTCTTAATTCCAAATTATTATAGCAGAAAAAACATAAATAACAACGAATTCAGTTATTTACTTCCTTGTAAATTAATGGAAGTATTATGATCGCGAAAAATTTTGATTTTGGGATTTCAACGGAAATATCCATTTTGGCTATCCCTGAATCCATTTTGACTAATTTCGGCTTGACGTCTGTACGTAAATTCATTGACAGTTTTCAATGATATATCATAATTGGTACTTATTTTCATTGTTCCAGAGTTATAGACAAATAAAATTTTAATTAATGAAATATTTGGCTCTTACAAGGGAAGGCACATCAGTTAAAATCATACTTTATCTGCTCTTTTTTTGTTAATTTAAATATATTGATGTGATAAATATTTCAATTAAAAAAAATACAAGAAATAAAAAAAAATTACAAGTTATTAATGAAATAAAATTTCATGTACTTTTCATTTTAAATAAATGTATATGTGTATTTTAATTGGCGTACAAGGAAGTCATGTGGTGTCCACATAAGATTTTTATTTATTTGAATTTATATAAATACAATTATTCTTGATTATAATTTTAATCATTACTGGTAAATGAAATTAACCATTTCCGTGGTAAAGTAAAAAAAATTTTCAATTGAAATTTCTAAGTTAAAAAAATGTTTGACATTGCCTTTTCATTTTTACATTTGGTTTTATATACGTGAATATATATGTTATTGATCAAAGTATATAATCATTATTTTTTATATATTCAAAATAAAAAATTGTTTAATAATTTACTTATTTTAATTCTTATTCTACTCTAAAGGACTATAAAATGCAAAGCTGTGATGAGAGAATAATACGATAAAAATATCGTTGTGTAAGTTATATTTAGCTAAAGTCACGATAAATCTTCTCATAGAATAATTTAGTTGAGGTTTCAACTAATCTGTATAAAAAAAAAAAAATTATTTCTCTTATTTGTTGCACAATAAAACTTATATCTTCTTGAAGTCCATTGTTACCGAGGGTCAAATATGCAGAATTGTACAGTTAATAATCATGTTACAAGTAATGTTTAACTAATGTAAAATTTAATTAAAAATCTATTATTAAGTGGTGAACAAAAAAGATATTGCTAAAAATTTGCAAATATCATCAACAAAAGTATATTATAACAACGTTTAATACCTATGCCTATTTGATTCTCTGTTAACAGAAATGAAAATTTAACAGAACGGCTTGAATTGTTTTTTCGTAAAATATGATGAGTAAACTTTAAAACTTATAGTTTACTAGAGGCGTAGGCGGCTGCTTAGATGGTGTACATCAAACATGCTGCAACGATATTTTTTATTTGCTAAATTATTTTATGTCTTTCTCTTAATTTTATTTTTATTTCAATGAAAATTCTTTCTCTTATTTAATTCTCTTAACATGTTAGAGTTATTCATAACTTCATTTACCTTTTTATGTAAAATACTCCAAACCAACGTCGTCATTATTTACACTGCGCTAAGAGTAATTAATCACAGTCTATTAATTCAAATGAAGCAACCTATGCTACGGTTCAATGCTGCATCAATGACATAATAACTTCATGTGTGACTGTAACCGTGTCAAAAAAATATTACAGGTAGATTCAGTATTTTTGGAAAGAGATAGCTGCTTTGAATTATTGTAAATTTTTATACTTACGGGTACAAAAAAAAGATTAAACTTTGTTCAGAATCACGAAATTCACAAATCTAAATATGAAAAAATTCCATATAACTCTTTCTATTACCTTACTCTTCTGAAATCATACAGCTACGTAATATATAGATTTCTTGGCCAATTTATTGCTATTTTTGTAAAAATATTTTCACTTTTTTCCCTTAGATCATCTTTGAAACCATGAATTTATATTTTTTTTATTTTTTTAACAAGTAAAATATTCTCCACTAATTTCAGAAAATTAATCAAAACCTAAAACCAGCTCACTACAACACACAGCTACCACTACTAATACCACTACTATTATTGCTATATCTTGTGTTCTTCCCTACATCACATCAAATGAGGAAAGTAAGCGTTTATAAATAAGTTGTGATCTATCTTAAAATAGAGAGATACGAATTCTTTTACGGGATTAATTACATAGAATTTGAGCTCTTTGTTCTTATTCTTAAAAAATCAAATGGAAATGATTGATTTGATCATATTGTGTAATCTCTCTTATAACTCAATTTCACCATCAATACACGATAACAATCAATAGGCTAATGAAGTATTTTTTCACTTCACGCGTCTACCTAAAATGAAAAAAGTTATTTTATGAGAAGATTTATCATATCACGTATTATTTTATACATCTGACCGTGCTAATTTTTTTCTAAATTTAACCGTGATATTAAAAAAGTGTATTATATTTAATTAAATAGTAAAAATTTATATATTATACTGTTTAAACTGGAGTAGTTATAATAATAGATAAAGTACTAGAAGATAATACTAGACTAGCACTGTAAATATTTGTCTAACGATATTGGTGTTAATTTGTAATTGGAGTTTTTTTAAATTTTTCATTGCATGCTATTTCTACTCATAAATATGAGGCCTTAAACCAGAAATATAATTTCTTCATTAAAGAAACAATGGACTTTATTTTACTTAATCACTTTTTTCTTTTTATTACGGACAGACAAACACACGCATATATATATATATATATATATATATATATATAAAACATGTGCATATATACATATATATATATATATATTTTTTTTTTTTTTTTTCAACAGTAAATCTGATTTAAATCGTAACGAACTGTGATGTCTACTACCAGATCGTAGTTGAATTGTACGTCTGTTATAAAAACACTTTACATTTAAATTTTACGCAAAGATCCTTTAGAATTTAGAGGAAAAAACAGATGAAAAGGTGTATTGTTTGATGGGTTTGTTCCTCTTACATTTAAATGGAGGACTAGCAGTGTAATGATAAGTAAATATTCATTGAATAAACATGGAACTAAAAATAAAATTTGTTTATTTATTACATACACAGATATAAATAATATATGTAACTACTTTAGTTACAGTTTTATTGATATAATTGATATGCGTAAATCAAAAAACATGGAATAGTTTGCATGTTTTTTTTCTATCTCTCAGTACTTACAATCAGTTCCTCATAGGGGACCGGAAAAAAATTTGATTAATGATACTCATGGGAAGGAAGGTTCCCGATTAAACCCCTCATTAAAGAATACAAAGGTTTAACATCTAATATATAGGAAACGCATTTGTATAGATGGTCCAATAATTAACATAGCACGAGAACTGGATCACAGAAAGAAAAAAATAAAAATAAAAATAATAACATAGTATCACTAATTGAAAGAACACTATAAATAAAAAAAATCTTCGTCGCTATTATAAATAGCTATAATTTACATACTATTAAAGTGACGTTCACTACAGAATTATTCCCACTCCTAGGTTCCTCCTCCCGGTCACTCCTCTGGTTACATTTCCCAGATCCAGCGCTTGGAAATATTTAAGTCACATGATGTCATCACTGTTGTACAATAGATTTACTGCTAGATAATTTACATGTTGTCTAACCTCTGTTTGTACCGAGAGTTAAATTTTTGGATCTCTTCGTAAACAAAAGGTAATACTATATAGTCATTATTTCTCTACCTCTAACAAACAACTTTTGTTATGATCGTCACCAATTTATTTTGGAGTAAGAATTATTTCAATATCGTTGTTACTACACTTGTAGTATGCGTTTAAATGCATCATCATCTAAGTTTTAAATTAAATTTTTAATTCAAATCACGTTGCATTAACATACAACCGGTGTTTTTTAAGTCTTTTATAATCTTTTAATAATTTCTCAATAATTAAGATTTGTACGGAAACTTAAAAGCCCCTCCAAACATAATAGTAAGACATTGGTCTACATAATAAGACATGTCATAATAGTAAGACATCGGTCTTGTGAATGAAATAGATTATGTTATGTTTTAATAGTTTCGTATTTGCTTAATCATGTAGCAAATTTTAAATTGCTAAATATAAATTATTAAAATATGTTATCATTTTGATGTTTCTTTCCCTTTTGACGATTATAGTTGTGAAAAGAACGTTTAGATACAATTGAAATTATTCTACTTATCTATCTTCTTTTAAAATTTCTTATGTGCCTGATATACCTTCACAGAAATAACGCTTTCAGTCTGTTTCCAGTTGCTGTTATGATATATATAGATTATTTTTGGTATAGAATAAAGGGACTGTATTAGCAACCAACGGACTGGAGATAAATTCATTGGTTTAATCCATAGGCAGGAGTCGGTTCCATAATCCAAACCATGGAGGAATTGGCTCAAAAATGCCTTTGTGTCTGAATAAAGATGAACTGAATTCCAGCCAAAAATAATTACAACAATGTTAGATTTTCTTGCGGAAGTTATAGAACTACTCCAAGATAAGTTTCAGATTTCTAGTCAGTAATAAGTTTTCATCCCTGGAATTGTATAGCATGCTAACGTATTTAAGCAAACAAGAATTCAAAAATAATTGTTATAAAATATAAACTAAAAGAGTAAAAATAAAATATTATTAACTAAAAAGTAAGAAACTAATTTCTTACCGCCCTTTAAAATTTCAGTTTTCCTAGGTGATACGAAGGTCACAAGATTAAGAAAAAATTTCAGATAAGGTTATGTCACGGAATTACTTGCCTCGGAGGTTTTTATGGGTAAGCTATAATTTAATTAAATTAATGTTTAAAAGAAGAAGTCTATTTTACTTAAACTACAACTTATAGATAACACCTTTACTTATAGATACACCTTTATAGGAAACATACATAAATTATATATATATACCTATAGTGCGTATTAATGGGTAACAATTCTATTAACATGTTTTACTCACGATTCAGAAACAAAATGGTTGTAAATTTTGTATTCTGATAAATTTTTTTCTACATATAAAATTAATCTGAGAAAAATTAAAGCTAAATAATATAAAGGTACTATAAAGGATTATTTAGATTTAATACATAAACTTAAAACCTAGGCTCAAGAAACTATTAAAATGATTTTATACTGTTGTTATGTTTCTTAATATTTAAATTATGTAATACAGTTACTAGGCATAATTCAATTACAAAAAGTTAACAACAAAATTTTAATAACTTTTATTCGGAATAAAATTAAAATATTCTTCTAAGAAATGTTTAATTGTTAAATGTTTGAATTAAAACGATTGCAGCTTTACCATAGCGAGATAAAATATTAATTCATTGTTGTAGCGTAGTAACTTAATTATATAGTACTAGATAAAAATAATATTCCCAAATTGATTTAACCTTACGGTTTCTGTATCACCATAGATGGTGGCGTATTAAAATTAGTTTGTATTTCTTAGAATGGAAAAACAATTCTCCTGGTAAAAGAATATTACCTGGTGCTAAACTTTTTACATGATACTGATAAAACCATTTTAACTAAATTAAATAAAATTAATAAACTTAATTAAATTATTTTTGAATTGCTTTTTCTAACGTGAAAAGGGAAAGTATATTTTAGAGAAGTATTTAGTGAAATTAAAAATAAAAGCACAAAATATGATAAATTGGCTTTTGTTTGTGTTTTCTAAAGATTGATTATTTAATTACAGCATTTCCGAAGTATTTAATCATACTTTTTACTGAGTATTTATATCACTTGTGCAGTTGTTAAATTAAATTATAAAAATAAAACAAAAATGTCAATAGAAAAGATTATTTTCAGTTATAATGTTGTTTAATGACATGATAAATTCGTTACAAAAATTAAAAAAAATAACGCATGTAAACACAATAGGAGCGAGAAGAATAAGAAAAATATATAGAATAAATCCTATATAACCTGTAAGAGTACTTGAGGATACCTATAAGAGCATAATACGAAATTATATACTAGGTTAGTCGTCATCGTTCCGAAGGCGCTACAAGCTCCATGATCTTGTATGACTAATGCAGCGTTTTTAGATTGGATTTTTCAATCGTTTACAAAAGTTTACTCTTAAAATGCGAACTGTTTTAATATTCTAGAATACTTTACGATAATAATGATTCACCGAATTTTTTTTTTTTATGTTGATTGTATATTCAAATTCGATGGTTCATTTAAAACGATCTGCATTCATAAAAAAATGTTTTAACATCTGAATATATTTTATTGAGACTGCTGAAATGTTGATTATTCAACCAGTAAATTGTTTTTATACTATTCCCACTCGTTTAGTTTTTAGATATAAATGTACAGTTTAAATTCTCATCACGGGTAAAAATAAAATCATGAATAATTTCTTTACACTACCAGTTAAAAAAGAAAATAACCAAAATCATTCGGCATTAAAACACAGGTGCAACATGTGATATTTTACTTAATTTTGGAATATTAACTATGAAAACTAAACTTATAAGAAGTTTTAGAAAAAAAGTCTAATTGTAAGACGCATTTTTTCCCATAACAAATACTCAAAAGTATATAAATTACTAGCTGGTAGTTGTCTTTACACCTACAATAATCCAATGTACATTATATACGTTAAGAAATAACATCGGAAAATTTTAGAATTCGTAATAAATTATGATGAACAGGAATCCAAATTATATTGCAGAATAAAAGGATTGTCGAATTAATCAAAAGAAAGAACAAGTAATCAGAATTATAATTGTGCGTACTGAAAGCGGTTTTGGAATTTCATCAGTCTGAAATTCAGTTTGTAATCACTAAAACTTATGATGTTTTGATGGAATTTTGGTAAATGAAAATATGATTATCAGGAATTATTTTCACCACAAAAGAAAACATAAAACCAATATCATCTATATTTTTATAGAAAGGAAACTTACAACTCTCTAGAAATATTTTTTAAAATATACACTGCATAAGAGGAATTTTACAGATAAAAAATCATTATTCCATTAGTTAGAGTTAAATAAATTCTTTATTACAATTTAGAATAAAACGAATAATTTTTTTTTATTTAACAAATATCATTCGTGTCTTTAAATGTATAGCTTATTTTAAAATACTTATCACTAAAACTACATATTATTATCTACCATATCTTAATTATCAACAACTTAAGTCGAATTTAATAATAATTTTTAAAACTTAATTTATTTAATTAGTTTGCCAAACAGTTTAATCAGTTTGAATCCGAGTACTCTGATTATTAAATTTCGTACTAAAATTATAGTATATAAATAATAATTTTTTTTTACTGTCTAAGTGATAATAGTAATAGTAGAAAAAGCCATGTTAACTCTTGACATCACACTTATGTAAGCACTTGTAACTTGCGTACCGAATAACTAATACATTGTGTGAGATTGCAATGGTTTGGATTGGCACACATAATACAATAAAAATAATAGTATAACACTATTGATACCATACTGTAAATAATAGTTTCATATTATTAATAACAAACATAAAAATGTCGATAGAAACACGCCATTAAAAAAAATGTAAATTTTATATCCCACATCAATACATGTGAAAAATCCAGGATAAGATATTGCAGTTTCATTTTCTTTATAGCAGTGTTTCTCAACCTATGGGGCGCCCCCCCCCCAGGGGGGCAGGATAACACTGAACTGGGAGCGCGTAAGCGGGTGAACATATGGAAAAGAAAATACTTTAAAATATGTATTAATCTATTGAAAGAAAAGCTTAACTAAATACATTTTGACATAATAATAAAATACAAATTTACACTTATAAATATAATTGTATCAGTATCGCACAATTTATTTAATAATTAACATATCAAAATTAATTAAAAACAAGTTTAATAATTATTACTGACTTCCTTGGGCCTGTCTTGCGGAGCAAAGTTTTTCGAAGGAAGGTTGAATATTAGAAATAGACAGTCTTGAGTTTTTTTATATTTACATGAGATCTATATTTTGTCTTCAAAGCATCCACCGCAGAAAATCTGATTTCGCAAAGGTAGGATGTTGAAAATGGTAATAGTATACGAAATGTACTTGTTTACAGCGTAGAAAACTCGTCATCCACTCACCCCTGCCCAAAATTCAAAGAGTGATTTATTACTAAACTGTCTTTTGATTTCGCGATTTGTCGTAAAGTCTATGAAGATTTTTGTTTCGGCAGTTCAGAGCCCTTCGGGAGTATCCTGAAATGGATCCCTAATCCACTTGTAGCTTGCTACCGACTTGTCAGCAAGAAAATACTTTTTAAAATTCTTTGCCAGCAAGAGAAAATGATCTTCAGTGGTTATAAAAACAACTTTTATGTGTTATTCTTCAACCTTGTAAGTTTTAACACAATCATCTACATTTTCAAATATTTCTAGGTATTTTGCTTTAAAATTTGATCCACAATTTCAAGTTTCTACAAAAAGCATTAACTTTATCACTAGTATCCAACATATGTGTATTTATTCCTTGGAGTTGAAGATTCAAGGTTTTCTTGTATATGTCGTCAAACCAGCTCAATTCCATCACGAATAAACCATCTCGAATTTCTCGGCTTCTGGTTGATTTTCCTCTTCTAGAAAAATGGCGATTCCATCTGTTAATTCATAACACGTTGCAAAAAGTTCCCCCGAGTAACCATCCAGCCTCGCATTAAAATAGTAACGCTGAATGTACTGCACCCATGCCTCAACAAAGTGCAGAAAAAATTCTTGATTTTAGGGGTTTCATTTTTATATGATTTACTATGGTTACAACTGTCGTTAGCACAATATTCAGACCAGGACTTATTTCTTTTGAAACCAGAGCTTCTCTGAAGATTATGCTATATATCCAGACATAATATGGATTTTTGTTTCACAAGTGCTTGTATATTTTAGAATCTTTCAGATATTGAATGCATCGGTGTATTTTATTTTCCAATTATAAATCGGAACTCTATGTTTGCCTCGTTTATAAAATCGTTTAAGATAGCAAATGATGCGAGTTCTGTTGCTTTGAGTTCAGTTGATTTGCTGAAAAGTAATTCTTCTACTGCTGACATAGTGTCAGGCAATCGAAAGTAGGCAATGAAATGAGCATCTTTATTCCTATCTGTTGCCCCATCAAGCTGAATTGATAACAATTCGTCACGTAACTTCCCGAAAAGCTGATGCTGTTCATCTTCAGCTTCATCACCAATTCGACTGGCAATAGTATTATTTGATAGAGGTATGGACGACTGCAACTGTTTAGAAAAATTACCTCCAAACATACGTAGTTTCTACAGTTTCAATTGTAGTTGACAAAATAAGCTCTTGAATGGTGTGAGTCTTTTTACATCTGATTATTTAATATGAAACTTTATAACAGGCAAGTAAAGCTGTTTCACTCACAGGAAAAAGTTTTTTTTTTAAATGATCTTTACTTTGATGATTTTTAATTTTAATTCGAAGAATTCTCGGGGTTTGTAAACGTACATACTATGAAGCGTTTCCAAAGTCGTTTAAGTTTATCATGCTGTCTGCTGCCATAATATTTGAGTAAATGACACAACGGGGTCTTTATTCTTCATTTACTTCAGTACTGGTAAAGCAAACATTTAAATATTCTTGAGAATATTTTCTTGATTTTATTTTTGGAACTACGCTTGTCTGTGCACTTGTTGATGCTTCACTGTCATCTAATACTTGCTTATGCCCACTTAAAAATTTATTCATGATTCTATATAAATTTACTGCCGTGAATATTTAATCCTCTCAATTGTAATTAATACGTAAATTACAACACCCATATTCACCGTAGATTCGATAGCGATAGAAGGATCGCCTCGACTGAGACTGGCTGGAATTTAATGACGTGCAGCATTTATACCCGTT
>JAAAKQ030025427.1:5281-17514 GCA_010016005.3 Zanna intricata
TATTCATATTCATTTGACTAATAAGAATAAAATAAATGAAGTATTACAAAAATAAAATTTTTGATATCAGTTTCATTAATCGTAACAAAATTTTACAGAACTACATGTAATTCTACTTCCTAAAAATAAACATTCGTATGAAAATCAAGTTTTAAGGACATCTCAATATAACGTTCGTTGACTAAATTTTTATTGCCACATTAACCCGGTTTTAATTTCTAATCTGAAAAAACCAGCCACGTTGTGTTTCATGTAAATAAACATTATGTCAATAATACAGGTTTTGTCTTTACCAATTTTTAACCACTTTGTTGTTACGTGATGAATGAATTTATTGGCATTTTTTGTTTTAATACAAAAATCTCTTTGCTGATATAAGCCATGGAAATAATTACCTTCTCTGAATAGCACCGTGTTTCGTTTTCATCATGAAAGTCTAAATTTGTATTACAATTTGAATCAGGAATTTTCATATGTTATAAAATTTTGATAATAAGCTTTAAATTTATGAGTGAATTATGATCAAAAATTAAAGTCATTTAAATTATTATGGTAATATTAAATATAAAAAGTCATCAATTCTTTAATCATCACACTTGTTATTATAAAACTTCGGTGTTTACATAAAATCATTTATCTTGTTTAAAATTAACGGTACTGTAAAATTTCAAACCAGTCTGAACAGAAATTAAAATACGAAATTTTATCATGACTTTTACGTCATGATAAAAATTCAAAGATTATTTTTTTCTCAGAAATTATTTTTATAGTTTTGATAGAATTTTAATATATTGAAAATAATAATAGTATAAGAGCATTTTTTACGTAATTTTTTTTTTTTTTAACAAATATACTACCTGTATTTACTAGACATATTACAACATAAACATAGATTATATGTTTTAAATTTTAAACTTAAAAAAGTTACCGATGATTTGACATGAGATATTAGTCACTCCAGAAATTGGCATAACCATTTTCAAAAAAAAAAGAAACACCAAGCTTATTAAACATAATTACGAGTGAAGCGGTTTCCAATGTGTTCTTCATTTAAAACATAAATTATCATACATAAATTATCAACCTATCAATCCTAGAGAAACGCTTGATGTTTTTCAAGCACACCTTTACTTTGTCACCATAGGATCTGGTGTACAATGTACATCATTAATCTAAGCGAAACTCCTATAAGTCTGACTGGTGTTTCATGTACCTTAGCTGATTAAAATGTTTTGTATATAAAAGAGAAATTTAGATAAACAACGTTAAATCATCGTATTAATGAACCGGCTTTTATTTCAGAAAAATGCATTGAATCCGTAACACCAAATAATAATGAATAATATTACACCCGTATAATCACGTATTTTTTAATTATATAATTATTTTATATTTATTTCCTTGAAAAAAAATATATACCTATATACTCGCACGATGTATATGAATGTAAAATCAACTATCTAGTTTCAATTAAAAACGAATAAGTCATTTATTTGTTATGCTCTTACTAACGCTAAACCTATTTATCTATTTATTTAAAGATTACAATATAACCAATTAATTTTTAATTATTACTTCTGAACTATATGGACAAGATATTAAGCTATCAAAATATCTTTTAAGAAATAAATACGGAACTAGTTAATTTTTTTTGGTTTTTGTATATTTTACAAAAATCTGAAGGTTTTTTTTTTAAATACTGGACTGAAACTTAACTACACGTGGTACTTAATTAAATAGTCTAGTCTTAACCAGTAAAAATGGTAAAGCATCATTTCAGTATACTTTAATAATTTATATTATTAAATTAAAATTATAATAATTTGTATTAAACGGTACCATTTATTTATATATATATATATATATCTGTGTATGTGTGTGTGTGCGCGCGAGCGCGTGTGAATCTGAATTACATAAATATATCTACAGTGTAATTTAATATATGTATAGAGTAGTAGCATTTACTGAATTAGCTATTGCTCTTTAAATGTTTGCAGTGTCATCATGAAACTATTTATTTAGGGAAAATAATATCATTGGAGAAAACAATTGCTATGAATATTAAATAAATGGAAATGGTACAGCCGTTACAACGATAGAAGCAATTGTTTGATATTCATTTAAATTTCCCTTCATACATCGTTTTAGTAGACGATGCAATTTATGGAGAATATTACTTTGAGGACTGCTTTTAGTAAAGCAATGTTACTGAAAGGGAAGGAAAATAGATAAACGTTACTGTAAGAGATAGAAAGATAGTAGGTACTGTGGTGGCTAGCCTAAAGCAAAAGCTAACTACGCTTTTACATTTGATTATGCCAGGGATATGTCAAAAGGTCATAATGGACAAAGTAGTAGAGGCCTAACAGTTAAACCAGCCACCTGTTGGTACCCCTTTGTAGAGACATAACGCAATATAGAGTGCATTAATTATAATGAAGTCATGGGTGCCCACCACTAATTGCTCAATCATCCCGTAAATTTATTACTAAATTCATTATTGCATAAACGGCAAGCTATGTAGTAACCCTTTTGTCAGAAATCTCACGTAAATTACTACACTGTACAATAAATCTACTAGTAAAATTCAAAGAATTGGAAAAAATAAAGCAAACGTAACTTATAAATTTATATTTTAGGTAACTTATAAATGACTAATATTATTCATTAATTCAGAAAAGATAGTTAAAAGAAAAAATAAATTTGATAAAGAAAAATGTAAGTAATTTTGCAGAATATACTCGTAAGTTACATAAATTTCTTAATACAAATAAATAATATATTATAATTACGAATAAATGTATTTTTTTATGAATTGGAAAAAAAATTTAACGTTGAAAACTGGGTCTATCGAAAATGATGAATAGGGAAACGTAAGTTAGTGAATCAAATCAACTACAATACAGAGTTGTTTACTTTATATTAAAGTTTTGGTAGTTAATATGATAATGAAAGAAAACTTATTGTAAAATAAACAAACAAAAAATATGCAATAAGTTATGTTGTACTTTCAGGATATTTTTGTATATTAGTTAAGTAAATATATAATGATAATTTTTTTTCTTCGCCAAGTGAAAAATGATCTACATGTTTTAAAATATTACAAATTATTTAAATAATAAAGTATCTAATAAATCTTTATTAAAAGGAATGTTAAAATTTAAATTAATAAAAATGATTCGCGTGTAAATGTATGATGAATTTTCAGTTTTATTAGGACAACTTTATTAAGAATTTTTACTTCTTTGACAAAGTAAAGAAGTTTTCAGATTTACACGGAAATATCCATTTTTACCATCTGTGAATCCATTTTGACTAGTTTCGGCATCACGACTGTACGTACATATACGTATGTATCTCGCATAAATCAAAAACGATTACCGTTACCAGACGGATTTTGAAACTTTTTGGAGTTACGACTATTGCAACAACATCTAGTTGTACACCTCCACTTTTGATTGCAGTCGACTGAATCAAAAGCGTCCAAAAAACGCCAAGAATAATTTGGATTTTTTCTTAGTCCTCATTAAGAGTTTTTCAACGATATCATAAATGGTACTTACATTCACTAGTTCCAGAGTTATAACTTAATAAAACTTAAATTAATGAAATATTTAAATTTTAAAAGGTGGTAGCGCATCGGTTCGGATCGGACTTTATATCCTTTTTTTAACATATTAATTTATTAATAATTATTAACCTCTGATTGTAAAACAATCTTTAAAATAAATAATAATTCAATAATAATTAAAAATAAAAAATGAAAAAATATCAGAAGTTATTAGTGGAATAAAATTGTTTTACTTTTTCATTTTACAAAATGTTAATACGAAATTTAATAGGCGTTCGGATGTGTCCACATCAGATTTTTTCCAAATCCTAGCAAAAATTTTTAAAAAAATATTGTTCTGCAGCTGTGAATTCCATGGTCATGTTTTTTCGACAATTAGGTTTTTCCTTCCTTTTCATGAATTTTTTTCAGCAAGAAGTAAGACATAAGTAAATATGTTAATGCTGTTATTTCTTCTATTAGAATCTGTCTAGATACCCTTAAAGTAAAAAAAAAAAAAAATTTAAGAAGTGGACCCTATAAATCCATTTGTAACCCTAAATAAAAGTTATTCCTCAACAGCCGTAATATCTAAAATAACCAAAATAACACAAAAAATATATAATACAAAAGAGAATATAATACAAAGTTTACTAGTCATAGGTAAAAAATTTCATGCAACATTTTACGCTCGATTTTTGCATTCTGTTACTCTCAAATGCTAATGCCTCGTGGCATAAAGGTGCCCGAACATTAAAATATAAAACACAAATATTTATGTTACAATATATTTATTCACTGAACCAAAATATTGAAAAATTCTAAGACGCAAAGTTCATCCAATTTACTCATATATGGAGAACTCAAAGATACTGCAGGGCAATATATCTACATAACCTATTACTTTATGTAAGAAGATGAAATAACAAATGAAAGATAAATAAGAAGAATTATGCCTACATGATCGAGCAATAACCATTAGTAAAGATAGTTAAAACAGAGTGTACGAGTGGAATTACTTTTTAAATTAAACGTAACAGTAATAAAATTTAAGATTATAAATTGATGAAATGGCACTTTTACGATATATATAAAATTTTATTGTTTTTCATCTTTTTATTTAAGCATAGCTTGGCAAATTTTTTCAGGAGATGAAAATCATTTCTAGAAATAACTAATATAACATAAACTTTTTAGCAATAAACAGGCCAACAAATGAGACAAAAAGAAACTGAAATCTTAATAAAATTTAATCATTTACAATCATTCATTTACACAAACAAATACATATTATTTTCATATTATATATTGACATTCATACATTCATTTACAGAATTTCAAGTTTTCGATATTAAAGAACATCATTCATTTTAAAATAAAGATTTAGTTAATAAAATTTAGTTAAGTTAGTTGTTAGGTAAGAGGGATACAAGGAGGAAGTTAGTTTAAGTTCTAGGGTAATTGTAGGGTGTAACGGCGAAAAAAAAAATTTATATATATACAGGAAGTATTTAACGAAACGTGGCGACGAGTAAAACATGGCAGGAAGCCTGTTTGCTGAGAATGCCCTGGTCCAATTCTGGGATGGGTACTTCTGATGACGCATCCGGGCCCATCTAAGGTATGAGAGGTCGCGAGCAGGTGTGAGAGGGACACTCGTGCATTTTTCAATGCGCATTCCGTCCCTTTAGATCAGGCTAGTAGGGCGGGACGAGCAGTCTCTAGGTGGAAAAACGTGCCGGCTTCCCACAAGGGGGGAATCGTCATGCTCTAACGATCTCTAGAGGACCCCGAAGGGGGGCTCTGCTGCAGGAGGCCAAGAAGGAAGGGCAATAGGTAAGTTAATCTGCTGCCACGACTCTCAGGGCTGGCCGAGGTAATGCCGAGAGGTGATTCTAGCTACCCCCGGGAAAAGCGGTGAGGGAGGTTTAGTCGGTAGGGGCGGGAGCAACACTGTTTCATGGTCGCCAAGACTCCATGTCCAGTGCCCACTTAGCTTTTCTAGGTAAGGACGGCTAGCGTTCAGGCTTCGAGCCTGACACACCCTGCAAAGTCCCTGCAGGGAGTGCGTAAGTGCATTCTTCCATTACCGCTATAGAAATAGGAAAAAAAGTAAATAAAGATAAGATACATACTATATACATCCATGTATTACGCGCATCGTTTTGTCCGAATGACGGTTGCAAAAATAGCCTACGCGTCGCACATTTTAAGGTTTTATACTGATCATTAAACTTGAATGTATTTACATATCCATACAGAATACTAATACAACTGCTTTGTATTGACTACGTACCTACTTACAGTAAAATAAAATTATTTGTATAAAAAAAAAAGCTTGGTCATAAATAATTATCGGTATTAAAAATTACACTCATTTATGACGTGCGCTATACTCTTATCCTAAGCTGTCCTTACAATTTTTCTCGTAACTAGGTTATTTTTATTTCACACAAAAAAAATTTAATCGATCAACTTTTAATCAATGTATGATCATTTTTCATATGGTCAACGACGGTTCAGAAAATAGTTTTGTGAAGAGTAGAACTACAGAACGAGCGAAAAAAGAGACTCCACTGAGTACTGTAGAAAAGTCACGAGTTATTACTTAGGCAAAGAAGCATGGAAATCCTAACTACAGGAAAAAATCTAATGTAGCAAAGTACTGCATTCATAAAAAAAACAAATAAAAAATGCTTTCCCATAGATAATAAAAACAACAGAGCATTTCGGCTGAAAAACACAAAATATCCTGAAATAGAAGAAAACGTTGGAATACAAAAATGAAATGTACATCAATTTGAATACGCAATTACAGAAATATAACAAATGAAAGAATCGATGAAGTAAATACTGGTAGGGATGAATTTAACTAGCACGCCGATTTCTTTGCCGACGTAGATTAGGGTATCAAAATGAAGCCTTCAGTCCTGTGCTAGAAGTATACGAAAATAAACCGATAAAGTTTCAAAGATATGTCAAAAATTTACTAAAAAAAAAAGTATCCCTTTTGGTGATTTTTGAAATCCACCAACAGCAACAATTGAAACTTTAGGTGCAAAGAGTATACAGATATACTAAGTGGTTACGAAAAACAACGTTGCTCAGTGATGTTAAAAATAGTTTTGGATGGTGAAATGATATTGTTGTACGAGCGCAAGAAAAATATGGATGAATAATGAATTAGAAATGAACCGGATTAAACGCATCGGAGAGTGACGAGCTTCCGTACTTGTAATTAACGGTTGTGAGATCATACAACCGATGGACTGACTGTTGGAAAGTGTGATCAGCTTATTTTTCCTGGTAGAATTACATCTATTCTAGATATCTGTTTAAACCCACCATTTAAAACTAAACTCCGTAAATACTACACAAATTAGATGGCCAATACGAGACATACGAGTCTGTATCATCTGGTAAAATTTACAAACCGTTTATGATACAGCTTTGATAGTTAATGCGTTTAGGTCACAAATACCGATGATTTAATTAAAAGAATGGTTAAGAATTATGTATTTTGAATACTACCAATGGAAGTGAAGACAGTTATTTATAACCATAAAAAAATGTGTACGGATGATGGAAACTCGAGCGCTGATGACAGTAACTAAGACAACCTATTATAATTTCTATGGTTTTAATTACATATGGACTGTTTTACTAGCAATATGCGAATAACAGATTTTGTACAATTTTCTATCGTAATTTTAAAAAAATTTTTTTGTCTTCAATCATTTGACTGATTTGATACAGCTATTCAAGATTCCCTATCTCGTGCCAGTCGTATCATTTCGGTAAACCTCCTACATGCTACATTCCTAACAATTTGTTTTACATATTCCAACCGTTGCCTGCCTGCACAATTTTTCCCAACTACCTGTCTCTCCAATATCAAAGCGACTATTCCAGGATGCTTTAATACACGACCTATAAGTCTGTCTCTTCTTATAACTATATATTTCAAATGCTTCTTTTTTCATCGATTTGTGGCAACACTTCTTCATTTGTCACTTTATCCACCAATCTTCCAAGTTTCACTTGGATCGTCCATGTTTCACTTCCATATAAAATTACGCTCCAAACATATACTTTCAGAAATGTTTTCCTGACGTTTAAATTAATCTTTGATGTAAGCAAATTATATTTCTGACTGAAAGGTCGTTTCGCCTGTGCTATTCGGCATTTTACATCCTGCTTCGTCCATCTTTAGTAATTATGCTTCAAAAATAACAAAATTCTTCTACCTCAGTAATCTTTTTTCTTCCTACTTTTATATTCAATGATCCATCTACAATATTTCTACTCTATTTCATTACTTTCGTTTTTTTCTTGTTTATTTTTATGCGGTAGTTATTGCGTAGGATTTCAGTCATGCCATTCAAACTTTCTCCTAAATTTTTTATATTCTGCTAGAATTACTATATCGTCAGCAAATCGTAGCATTTTCATCTGTTCACCTTGCACTGTTACTCAGGTACTAAATTGTTCTTTAACTTCATTAACTGGTAGTTCTATGTAAAGATTAAAAAGTAACGGGGATAGGGAACGTCCTTGTTGGACGGGATTTATTTTTTTTTTAATAAAATTAAAAAAAAAAAGAAAAGACAATAATGTTTTACTTTTTTCAATTTTCCAAACCTGGATGGGTGTGATACGTGAGTGTATATGGTATCTTGCAATATCCAGTTTATTATGTTCAACTATTGGATAGGTTTTAATTACAGACGTCAATATGTAAAAATGTTGAAATTGTTTATGGAAAAGATGCATTAGGCTAGATTACGAGTGACTACCCTTTATTCCTAAATTATTTATAGTTTTTCTCAAAGCCTTTATTGAACACAATCCAAACGTATTTAACATTTTATTTAAAAGTAGTCACTATTTTAATTATTTTATTTCAATTTTTGCTGTTCATTTTACAATTTGCCCTAGGTAAATAATAGCACATACTGATATTTGTAAAATGAATACATAAATTTATAAAGATTTGTTTTTATTTTTGTTTTCAAAAAGGATTATTTATCACGTAAAATTGGTATTTTTAAATTCCACTTACATTCTATTGTTTCAATATAAATAAACTCATACATCTATAACCAAAAATTGAATGTATCTTTTGTTTTATGAGCACAGAAGTATGTTTCCTCAATTTTTATCAAGAATTTTATTTTTCTGTGATTTTTAAACAAAAGAATATTGATTAATTTACATTTCTGTAAGGGAAGGAGGAAAATTTAATAATGAAAGGAATTTAAAAGCTTCCATAAATGGAGAACAAATACGATAATGATCACATGATATTCTATTACACAATAGAAAATCTGATTAAAAAAATTAAATGTTTTTCTACAACACTTTTTCAATAAATCATAATCAAACCTTAATCTGATCGAATTTTTTTTATTTTTTTAAAAATAATAAATTCTAATAATGAATGAAATATATGTGTAATAATAAATATTTAAAACGAAATGAAATACATCAAGGACATACTCTTTGTTAATAAAAAAGCTCACTTTCTTTCCAAGAATAGATACATATAGTTTGCCTCGTTACCAAGATATTCCAAGATTCCTTACCAAGATTTTCAAGATGCGTAAACATTATATAAAAAAATATATTTAAAAAAAGACAGATTGTCGGAAAAAAGAGAAAAACTAAGTAAAGCGAAATGAGTATGCATACACGGGAAGGCTTGAAAATATAGTCATAACATAAAATTTTCAAAGACTTTCTTCTATTAAAATAAAAATTAAAAATACATGAACCTATGCAGTATATTTATAACTTCAAAAAATAATAATTACGCTACACAATAATATAAAATGAAACAAAACCCTTATATTAATATTTTACGATTTTCTTAAGACAAGAGATAATTCGAATGATGAATTCATATAATAAAATAATTACTGTTAACATCAAACAGTAAAACGAAGCCTTACTTGAATTTAAACATTAATTCAATCCGCCCGACCATCCATTTACCCTCTTGCTTGACTTATCATCAGCTTTTTGATCTAACACCGACTTAACCTAAATTGTAAAATTGTTCTAATTGTTAATTAAACTCTGCATTAATTAATATGGCGAACAAAGGCGGATCTATGAACCTGCTGCTGAGGCGTAAACCTCACCTGACCTAACGCCTTCCGCTTCTACCCCGTGCTATGATAAATTCGAACGTAATGTTACATGTTTCTTGAAAATTGTGTTCCACAATAGAATAAACAATATCTTACAAAACAATGCTTCCAGTGATGGAACAAAAGCAGTTAGAAACAAAAGATTTACTGTTGCTATATCAACAAGAATGAATTCATGTTACATTTAATTAACAACCATGCATAATTTAAATATTATTGTAACATTTTATGCAATAAATTTACTATTTATTACAATATATGGCGAAAGATTTAAATAAATATTATGAAATTAATAAAGAATGACATCGTTTAAAAAAAGGAATGAGCCATAAAAAAAACCGGTATAAAATTTCACAATTAATGCGATTGTATAAAATTTGCCTCTCAAATATCTTTGTATATCATCGAGACTATATACGTATATAAAAATCACAAATAAAAAACATGTAATTAAAAAAATAAATAAATAAAATTAATTAAAAATGTAATTAAGTTCGCACGTACGGAAGAGTCTGACCTATTTATCAAGTTGCCATCTGTGTATGGGCCATGAAACAAATCATTATTTATTTGACATAATCAACATTATGTAGAATCAAGCAAGTATCAGAATACAACAGTAAAAAGAATTTAGATCGGATATTTTCGAGCTAATTCGATATTTCTATTTGATATGATACCTAAAGTTGAATTTCCTCATTTATTAAAAATATTTTTAAACATTAGCAAAATGTAAAAAGCCACAGAAGAAAGGTTGTTTTAAGAAAATTAGTTTTTATTTAATAAGGAATAAAATATTATTTCCTATTTTACCAATATTTTTTTTTTTATTATGAGACAGATAACTTTTGCAAAAAAATATCTTGCAGCTTACATCAATTTAATAAAAAGAAGTGAATTTTATTTACTGAAATGCAATAAAACTTCGTTAAATATTTTGAAGTTTCAGCCTTTTATTCTTCTTTTTACTGTTTAGCCTTACGGTGGTTCCGGAATCTTATTTTAGAGAATGATATGATCGGCCTGTTATAATTTTATTTTACCCAAAGATAGTTCAACTAAATATCAATATATCATGCATGATTTTGACAAAAAAAACCATAAAAGTTGTAAAATACGAGCTAAAAAAATAAGTTTAAAATTTTAAAACCATGGTACATTGGATTTTCATCAAAATCACTGATTTGCCAAAATTAAGTACTCTTCTATACTATATATGGTTTCCAATTCACTAACCTGAAATGAAATAAGATTTATAAAATTTGTACTTCAATTCGTATTCAAAAGTCACTGATCTGTCATTATGAAATCTCGTATTCTACCGGTAAGATACCTCTGTTATTCTCTCTTTTTTCTGTTTAACTTCCGGAATCACCATAAGGCATTACTTCAGAGAATGAATGAGGATGTTATGTATGTATGTAAATGAAGTGCAGTCTTTTACAGTCTCAGGGCTTTTTTTTCAGTTGGATACAAATATGTATTTAACAATCAAATCTAATATATAATAATTTTCACTTTGAGTTGTTCGAAATTATTGTTTAAAAATGTATTGAAATTTTGAAGTTTATTAAAAAGAAAATAATTTTTATAATAATATATCAAGGAATAATTATTAAAAAAAAAAAACATAATTTTTGAATACCTATCTACATGATTACGTGTAAATAAAAAAAAGTCTATTTTAATAGGGTAAAATGGAGTAAAATGACTAAATGCGGTCGATGCCTGTCATCACAAAAAAAGAAGAAAAATAGACATGTAAAATTTACTAATTGCAATTAAATAGTTCATTCACCTCTATTGAAAAAAATAATAAAGAAAAAAACAGTTTACAAGTGAATAATTGAAATATAATTCAAATAAAAGTATAAGTGAAATTCATAAACAATTCGTAAAAGACTACAACTTTCAATTACAGAATTTAATAAAAATAAGTGTTCTGCCCAAAGGCAGGTCCTCACATGACCACCTTCCATTCTGCTCGATTCTGTGCCATTCTTTTCATTTTTTAGTAACATTCTTCCCTTTCTATGTTGTCTACCAGCTTCATTCGTTTTCGATCTTTTGCTTTCCTCCCTCAAACGCCGTCACCAGCAGGCAGTCATGTCTTAGCCAATGTCACAGAATTTATAAGAAGATAAAAAAACAGGAAACTGAAATCTATTTATACTACGCAATTATGTAAAAGTATTAACATTTAAGAAATTTATGTAGTATTTTTATTACTATTAATCAGTTAAAGATTTCCTATTTATTACAAGATAAAAAAATTCAGAAAGTAAAATTAATATTATTTCTTGGAATTTGATTGAAATTTTTAAAAAGAGCCCCAGGAAATATTAAATACAAGCGTATTTCATTGAAGGGACGTTTCCTAAATTTATCAAGTTTTATTGCTAAGTGGAATTGTAAACTAGGTGTCGCTCATGACGGACTATTTTATAACAACAACGAGTAATTAGCCTTCTCATTGGGAAGTAGTTTTAATCTAAGTTTACTACTAGACGAAAACTTTCTTAAAAAATAAT
>JAAAKQ030025438.1:0-10616 GCA_010016005.3 Zanna intricata
GATATTTCTCTAATTCAAGAGAGCGAAATCTCTGTATTTGGTAAATCACCAAACAAAATTTCAGCACTGCTCAAAAGAGTTTTTTTATGTATTCTCAATCTATAAAGACTTACCTTTAAAAGCCACACATTGAGCTATTTTTTAACTTTTTTTTTTGTTACTTTCAGTAGTTTTATTCTTCGTTTCAACTGCTTGGCTCAAAATACCAGTTCGTTTATTTAAACCAGAAATAGCTTTCTAATGGCTCTCTTTCCTCTTCTGAGGTTTTAAACTTGGATTGGTGTTCTAATTTGAAAAAGTCTTTGTACACTGTATGTGCAATTCACAACACTTGCACTACCAAAACACAAACTGCACAATATTTTTGTTCTAATACAAATCCATATTCTTTTGTCTAATTTTCTTGAAATGGATGATGGTCAAGTTTTCTTTTCTTTTCTGCCATATTTAATATAAACAGTATCATGAAAATGTAAATAAATCAACACAAATATCAATTCTGATATCTATATATAAAATTAAACTGAATTAAAATAACAAAAAAAAATTTAATTTGTCTAAACATTATTTAAGTAAGACTTATTGTTTTTACTATTCAAATATATTTATTTTAAAACTCACCAGTTAGTATCACTTGCACAAAAAATAAGCTTTAAAAATTTAAACTTTTTGTGAAACTTATTTTCGTACACAGAATGATGAGAATATATTTTTCAGTCAATATCAAATTAGTTCGATTGATACAATGTAGAAAGAATCAGAGAAATGATACTTTCTTAAATTTTGATAACCGACTCATGATGTGACTGTTTTATAGCTCAGACTTTTGTGTAAATCATAACCAAATTATGGATTTATAAAACTTGTGATTAGAAATTGATATTAACACAACCTTAGAAATATTAGAAATTAATAGATGACTAAAAATTAAAAATATTACGTACATAAATACAAACAAAATTTCAGTTTGATAAACCATCAGATAGCCTTATTAAAACTGAACAGTTTGCAGCACCGGTATAAATTAATATACAATTTTCATTATTTTTAGTATTTTTAATTTTTATTATGCAATTACAAAATTATTTCAATCATTACTGAGGATGTGGGATAACCATGAAAGTACTTTCATGAAAAACTTAAGGTAAGATATGTCTTGATCTCGGTATTCTGTACTAGGTGGTTTAATATATATATATATATATAAGTAATAGATTCATATACTTTCTACATACTTTCTTTTTATATGAACTTTTTGTTTGAGAGTTATCTTTCAGTATTTAAAGAATCTTCAATTTGATTTCTTATTAAAATTTATTTTATAATTTTGATTTCTCATCACTGTTATTATTATTTATCATTGTTAATAGATCACAAATAATAATATTTATGCTTATCATAAATGTGTACATAAACAGTTTATGCAGATGCAATATGTATATGCGAAATATTCCATTATGCCCTTTATCGTAGATAACTTATTTTATTAAGATAATCTGTTGTAAAATAAAGAACTTATATCTTATAACTTAACTTGTAAATCTATGAATTATAACATTTTATTTGAACTATGAGTGTTTCAAAAGTAAATATTTTAATGAATCAACTGTCACAAATGTTACAAACAACATATATGGGTGTGTGTATGATATGCAGGAAAGATTGAAAAAGTGATTCCAAAAACGTTTTAAATGCGCCCTCAGATCAAAATCATCTTGTGTTTGACTTTGTCTTTCCAGCACATAATGCTCATTAATAAATTTAAATGTTAAAAATGTAAAAAAAGTATCTAAAAAGGATTTTATTATTTGCCTTTTATTTTTCAATGATGGCCAGTGAATTTTATTTCATCTATTAAACTTGGAATAACAAACCAGACTGAAATCAATAAATGCATTCAGGCAGTTTGTGATCTTCAGTCATGTGTTCTTCCAGTAGCTGGTGTTTGCTTTCATATCCACATCAGTTGATTGTCATTGGTGGTAGTTTATTTTTTTTTTTAGTTGGAGAAACATATACTTAGAATGTAGTTAAAATGTTTGTTAGATTATATTTTCAGATTTTATACATTGTTTTGATTTGTTTTTATATATCATAATGCTAAACTGATTATAGTGTTAGGTTCTGAAATCCTGAATATAGCAAACATTTTTCATTGTCCTCATATTTCTTTTTAATTTACTTCAATTTTAACTTTCCTTTGCAAGAAACTGTTAATAAAAAAAACCACATTCAGTATTGTAGCTAGTCCATATTTATTATAATGCTCTTTGAATCATATAAGCCAACACTTTTTTAAAGTGTAAACAAAATGCTCTTTTTATTTATAGAACTATCTTTTCATTACATATTAGTTTGCACTTCAGTGAGATCTCACTGAAAGATCTTTGTAGGTCTCTGTATGATTTACAATTACATTTACATTTACAAATTTGTAGGCCTATTTGACTAACAAACGTACTCTAAATATGTATGTAAATTACTAACTCATAGTATTATGTAATGACTATTAGGTGTATTGCTATTTTCAGGGAAGCATACATTATGATATTTATAACATCTTGACTTTGGTATAATTTTAATCAATAATAGTAAAATTTCATTCTTTAATTGGTTTGCCATTTAGCATCTTTGTATCTGGTTGTATCTTCTCTATTTATTGTGTTGTTTATATTACTGTGACGTCTTGTAATTAAAATTAATTCTCTTTATTAAGTAATTTATTATTTATCATATAGCAACTGATTTATTTCATAATGTATGTGTATTACATTCTAAATGTCATGACAAAAAGTTTTAATTAGTGGGAGTATAAGTTTGGTAAACACAAATTTTAAAAAATACAAAAAAAGTAGAAAAATTAAAAAACTGATTTAAGATGTAAAAGTAAAAACTTCAAAAGACAAAATTAAGATTTCAATCCTCTTTTACTAAATTATTTGTAAATAGTTAGACCATCAGTTCAAATAGTTATTTGAACTGATGTGGAAACAATGATTATAAATGGTTATGATTAATACTTGCAGAGAATTAGGAGGAAATGTACCTTAAATTTTCAACAGGAAGGTAGAAAGTTTTACTCGAGGCATACTTTTTCATTAAACCCAAGTAGGCTGAAATGATCAGGAAAAACAGTTCATAATGAAAAATAAAATTTGTTTCAAAATAAAAAAGATAGTGTAAATTTAAGACTAGTTTATACTTTAGATTTTTTATCAAACGAAGCATTAAATTTGTAGAAGGTAAAAGTGGAATTAGCAATAATCAGTCAAAGAGAGGCTTGCCATTTTGATCTTACAAACAGAAAATTAGAAAAACTGCTAGTTATTTTCAAAGAAAAGTCCTAGTATTTTAAAAATTAGGGACAACTGTCTGATTGGCATGCAGATGAGAAACCATGAAGGACCTTATTTACAGTGGAAAATGAGCTTTCTAATTTAAGTGGTAAAATATGATATGAAAACGGGCAAATGTTGTTATTTGCGAATAATCCAACACACCACTTTTGTGAAAAGTATCCCAATGTTATGTTAACTTTTTTCTGCAAACTGTAATAAATGTTACTTACCCAAATGTTAATAATGGATCAGGACATTTAAAAAATTGAAAGGTACACCTAAAAAACATGCGTTGCAATCTCATATTGCTAAAATAAATATTTTTTCATCAATAAGGAGTTTGTGTTTTTGATGCCATACATTGAATTTCTTATGATTTTTACATAAGATATCGTAAAATTGCAGTTTTAGAGGCTGAAATTAATGTAGAAGTTGTTGATAAATTTGTTGAAAACAGATACAGTCCTTAATGGTCACGTCTGGATCAACTTATGGCTTTGATGTTAGAGACTGCAGAATAATATGTTACAGATAACAGAATAAAAGGCTCTATCTAACTTTGAATGAAATCAACAAATGAAAATATTATAAACATTTGTAAAAGGAGCCAAAACATAAATGTCAATAGTAAAAATGCATTTGAGAAATGCGATTTTCCAAATATAAATAAATTTGTAAATAAATAATTCATACTGCTAAATTGAATAAGATTTAATAGTAGTAGTAGTACTAAACCTCAATATCTTTGTCAGTAGAGAATGGCATTCTGTTGGTGAAGATGTATTTTCGGTTCTCATTAGATTGTGAAGATGTATTTTCGGTTCTCATTAGATTGATTTTGTAAAATGAATGAAAAAATGAACAATAAGTTTGTGTCAAATTTTCTTTGAAAACTGGGAAATCAACTTGAAATAGTTAAGAACTATTAAAACATCTTTTCAAAGATAAATGTCTGAGCCAGTCAAGGTTTTTTTTCTTATTTTTGAGGGGTTTGGTTTTTATTTTTTTGAAATATATATATATATATTTTTTTTTTTTTTGTTCATCATTTATTGTAGTTGAAATTGATCACAGAAAGACAAGCAAACACAAATAAGCTATTCAAGAAAAAAAATTTGATTATTTTATATGCAGTTAATTTTCTTTTATTTTATTTCACGTTAAATAAACAATAATATAAAAATTACTTAAACATGTTTAAATATTGCTTATTTTATTAAATTATGCATCACTTTATTTGAGTGCTATTTCATTTTTTTTTTTTTAATATGTTATAGAGTCAACAATAATGTTAGAAATCTTTCATTGTTTGAGATACTTCTCATAACCCGTAAACCCTATTCAGTTTGTTTTAAAAAGTATGTATTTGCATAACCAGAATAATGCCTAAAACAGAACAGACTGCACTGAATTTCGGAAATTCATTCAGAAATTATTGTCAGACCAGCAGAAAATATCGACTTGGAAGTGCCTCAAGAACTGATTAATCGAACCGAAACTGACGCAGATTTATAAAATAGGGTATTACAGACGACAAATCATGGGTTTATGAATGTGACCCTGAAGCAAAAGCACAATCATCACAGTGGAAGGGCCCAAATCTATGACAACCAAAAAAAGCTAAACAAATAGCATCAGTCAAGTGTGAAGACACTGTTGGTTTTTTGTGCGAGTCTACAGGCATTGTGCCTCAGGAATTTGTCCATAGGGGGCAGATAGTATACCATGAGTACCATAAAAGTAGTTCTATGTTTGTTCGAAAAAGTGCAAAAGTAAAGGCCTCCACTATGGCCAGATAAGAATTGGGTCCTTCACTATGAGAACACACTATCTCATCATGTCTTCTCAATCGCGGAATTTGGGGTCAAATTTCAAATGACTGTTCTGATATTCCCTCCCCTTATTCGCTTATTTAACCTATCCACTTTACCTGGTTCCTAAATTAAAATTTTCACTGATAGGGAACTGATTTGACTCAATTGAAGACATACAAACAAATATGGAGAGATTTCTTAACACGTTAAGAAAGAAAATTTCCGGAAATACTTCCAAAAGTGAAAACATTATTGCAGCCAGAGCATTAGAAGAAGATCCTTTACAATAGCCAGTAAGAATTGTCATATTGAAATTACAATCCTATACTTTCCAATCACACCTTGTGTGTCGCTCAGTGGGCTTTGAAGTGTGCATAGTTTATTTTTTACTGTACCCCAGTTGAGCAATGTAGAATGTTTTAAGACAGAACAGTTCAATTTTTATATTCCAGAAGCATTGTGTTTGTCTGGTGATTATGATCTGTAAGCAGTGGTTTGTTTTGTTACTTTTAATTTTCAGAATGTCTCATTATATTCAAATATTTTAAATTTGTGAGTTATTTTCTTTAAGACTTTGTTTATATGATGTATTTTTGATTTTGTATAAGAGAGTATCAGTAAAAATGCTACTTATATTCAATCGTGTGCTAGACATTTTAGTGAAAGGTTCAGTAATATGGAAACATTACTTCTTGTTTAATTCATTCAAGATAATTTTAGTGTAACATACATTAATGGTTTTCAGTGATCTTTTATTTTGCTTCTTCAAATAAAGAGCAGTATTTTCTGTTTGTAAAAAAAACAAAATTAGTTCTAAATTCCAATTTGTTCATAGAAGAACAAATACTTGTTGATGTGCATTTTTAGTAAAAGTAAAGAAAGTAGAATATTTAAGTCATCAAAAATAAATAAAAAAGAAGCTTTAGTAGAATGCATTCTTATGCTAGGATTTCTGTGTGAAGAGTATTAGGATAATCACCTGTATGATGAAAAATATTGCGAGTAAATAATGTAAATGATTTAAACTTTTAACCATCTATAATCAAAGATAAAATTTGATCATCAATAACATTAAAGTAATATTTTTTTTGAATATGATATAGTGAAAAGCAGATATAGATTATAAAAATTAAGATTAGAGATGGATTATTAAATTATAGAAAGATAATAAATTATTTAGATTATAGATTATTAAAAACAGATTATAATAGTACATATTTGTCACCCGTGTATTCAGGCACTAACATACAAGTAATACAATATGTTGATCAATACAATGATTAATACAATACATTATGAATACATTAATCTATAGCAAATGCAACAATCCTTTTCTGATCCCTACACTTAAATAGACATGTTAAGAGAATATTACCAGCTATTAATAACAGAAAAATATGTGCTTAGAGTGGGCTTATTTAAACAAATTTTTGCATTCAAATTATTTGATTGGATAGTCACTATCAAATCGAATGATTGAATGAATTGAGATTGCAGTCCTTAATTTACTATCTCAAAATCTTGGTGAATCATCTAGATCTCTTCATAAGGGTCTGGATCAAAAACTCCTTTGGCTGTTTTATTGGTAAAGTTCCATTTGTTCTACCGATGAACGCTTTTACTTTGAATCACATTAAATGATCTCTCCGCCCTCATTTTCCTTATGTGCACAGACTGTCATAATTTTACATTCTGCATGGATGTACTACTGCACAGCCATATATTATAGCTATTTTATAATTTACTTTGATGGACTGGTAAGAAAATAGAACTGCATTACTTCTGCACATATTTGTCACCTCTGTAGTCGGGCACTTAACATAATACAAAACCAACTCTGTCAGTCCCGTGTAGAAAATCTTTGCCACTAGGATTCCTGACAGTTATTAACCATATCTAAAAGTTATTGGTTTCAAAATCTTGGCTAGTCAACCAGATCTGTAAGAGATGCTAGTATTGGATTCCAAGTCTGTGCTATTGGAGGTACTTGAAAATTTATTACATAAACTGCTCAAGTAGTCGTAATAGAAACTGCTGAATGACTGCACTTTCCCTGAGCATCCCACACATTTTGTCTCAAATTGATCCCAAAAGTCATTCTCAAAATTTGTTGAAATTCATTTCTATAAATTGTATAAGATTATGAATTGTATAAAATTGATGCATAATTTGTTCTACATTTTGAACAATTCTGTCAGTTTGAGTCTGCCTTTTCTCTTTTCCCTCTTTTTTTTGCACGTTTATTTGCAAATTTCTGGCATAAATTTTATATAATAACTCTAAAATTTATTACTACATGAATAACAAGTTCTCAATAGATGTACTGGCCTTAATTTCTTCTACTTACAAAAAGACAAATCGTTTATGTTAAATCAATCACTTCTTTACAATACTGAACAGAATTGATTGCAGATGGATGTGTACCGAGATTATGGAATGCTTGTGGTTATTGCATGTACTGTGTTGAAAGTTTTTTATTAATACGTATATTGTTAGTGAATTTTAAAATAGCTCTTGTATTTGATTGCAAGGTTGTTTTTAATTTAAGTTTGTTGAGGTTGCATAGTTTGTAAATAACCCTGAAGTTCAAGTAGAATGTGGATTTTACTGTGTTATTTTTGAAACACTCAGTTATTTTTTGTAGTAGGTTATATTGTAGACATATTTTTTAATATTGCTCATTAAAAAAATATTTTGAAAGTATCAGTGATTTTTTTTTTTTTTTTTTATACCAAGTCAGAAAAATGATCTATTGATTTGTTAAATTCTGAATAAAAAAAAAACTAAATTTAAAATTTGTACAGTGAATATGAGTACGTTTTATTTGATTTTTTAAAATCCAGAAATAGATCTTAAGAGATCCAAGGAATAAAACGTTGCTTAAAAAATATTTAAATTTTATTAGAAGTAAACAATAGTTTTAAATTAATTAACTTAAAAATTAAAAATAAGACAAGAATGCCTAATACAAGAATATCGTCATTGAAGCAAAGTAATTGTAAAGTATTTATATTGTAAACATTTAATTTAACATGTTATTTGAACACATTAATAAAAATTATTGATTATTTTTACAATAACTATTAACTGCAGTTTAATACTGAAGAAATTTTTTAAAAGAAATACATCAATTGGATCTACAACCACCATTATAGAATGCAATCTTATTCTCGACTCACTAACTATTACAGTCCATACATGGGCATACATTTATAATGTTCTACTTAGACATTGTTTATCGTTGACATTTTTTTATTAAGTTAATAATAAAAATAATAATAAAAAACATGAGAAGTAGCAGTTTAGTAGTTTTTATGGCATTTTGATGACCAGTTATTTTCATCAGTTTAATTTTGTTATAACTGCAATAAAATACGTTTAAAAAATATAATTAAAGAATCAGTTATTCTGATTACGTAATTGTTTGTAGCAGCAGCATTTTTTTTTTTTTTTTTTTGAAGAAACAGGTTAAAGTAATAGATTTCTTTTTAATTATTTGCATGATCCTTATTATGGGTAAAACATAATATTCTGTATAAAGTTAAAATAATATTAATAGAGTTTGAAATTCCATTTATTTTTTTTTTTTTTTTTGAGTTATTAAAGTAGTAAGCCATTTTTATTATTGTATTATTTAAATTGCTATTTTTTAAACCTGTATGTATTTTAAGTACTGTAACTTTGTATATACCTCTAATATATTTTTGATTTATTTTCCTTTTTGCTGCTTGGTCCTGTAGGCATTGGTAAGTGTCTTTGAATAGTTTTATCTAATTAATTACTATTAAACAAATATTTTACAATAAACACAGTTTTCCTAAGCTAATAAATTTTATGAAAAAATTGTATAATTGTTATTTAAAAATGCATGTTTTGGTTTATTATTTCTAGACTGCTTATTTTAATAAGTAAGAATCTAAATTCAACCAATTATCTATGATTATTTCTTCCTGAAAAAATTCAGTATTTGTAAACTAAAAAAAAAGTTATCTTGTTAATATTAAAATTCATGTGTGAACACAAAAATAGTAATAGTATTGTATGGTGCAATATTTTACTGATGAAATAAGATCACAGATTCTGATTTCACCGTTTTGGAATTTACAGTAATTCATATTTCTTGCTAAGAAAATGAATTTTTATGTGATCAACCCCTTTATGTTATTAAAAACACATAGAAATTAATAGGCAAAATTATGAAAAGAAAAATACTTTCAAATAAAGGTAAAAGCTAATTTATGTGCTGGGGCTGATTTTGATATACCTGCACAGATTACTGCGTTCAAACCTTGAAATACCTTCGGGTCTGAATATAAATTCACTAATAAATATTGATTTGGACTTAAGAAACGACTTAAATTTTAATGCAAATGAGACAGGAGTTTATTTAAAAATATACAAAATTAACCACAAAAAATTTTAAATTATTTTGGTTTTTTATCTCCGCAGCTGAACCTTCTGCTTCATGAGTCAAATAATGTAGTAAAATAATATTGTAAAATAATATTTTCAATTGTACTGCTAAAAGAGTTTTGTACAGTTTTAAATTTTTTTTAATTTTAAGTTTTCTAAAATTTAAAATAAAATTGTATGTTAAAAAATTGTCTGTTTGTGTCTTCACACAATTTATTTCAGAGTTAATTAAATTTGAAATTATAACTTATGGATTTTCTATTGTGATTTTGTAATTTTTTTTTTTTTGAGACTACTTTTATTATTCTGATTTTGAATCATCAACTCTTTATTTCCTTGTTTAATTTTATAAATTTAATAGTTTTTCTACATAAAAATATTGGAAAAACTTTTTAACATTGTATAGGTATTTCAGTTACTAAAGTTTTATTTTAGTGTGCTAATTATTTCTGGTGGAATGAAGTTACTGTTCAAAAATCAAACAATTTTTAAATAACTTTAATTTTGAAAATGAAAAACTTTTTAATTGTATTAAGCTGTTTTAAATTCATTGATTTTGCATATTATAGAAAATGATATGCTAAAAATAATTTAAATGTTTACTCTTTTAAGATTTTTATTATATGAATTGTCATCTCATTAGAATATACTTTTAGTTCTGTGGAAATATTAGTTTCAAAAAAATTTGACATTGCTTACAAATTTGTTTAATTATTCTTTTTTTTTTCTATATACTACAGTTATTTTTATTGTTACATATTATCTCTCCTTTACACAGATGTTATAAATCTGTATGTTAATTATTTTATTTTCATGCTTTAACAACCTTTACACTAAAAAATCCTTATGAAGTATATCTCTTTGGTAATATGTAAACATAACTAATACTAGTGACAAATTACTGTATTTTTTTTTTTTTTTTAAAGCTTTGGTAGTTTAAATCCATAAAGCTAGCTACCAGTGTAGATCATAATTTACTGTATATATGCTATTACTTATTTTTAATTAATAATGCATGTTTCACTAATTGCTTGGTTACTAGACTTTTCTT
>JAAAKQ030025449.1:6997-17514 GCA_010016005.3 Zanna intricata
CGCCTGAAGCGATGAGTTTTAATCGTATTTGTGCGCGCGGTGTGTTGCTAAGAAAGAAGTGTGATTGTAATTGTGTGGGTGCTTACTCGATTCGTTCTTATAATCGGTACCGCTTTGTTATTTTTATTTATTTATTCTCTTATTTTTAAGCGGCTATATTCTTTTGAATTCTTAAAATGATATATATTTAAATTACTCCTACATTTATAAACAAAAAAAATATGTTATAAGTTAACTATTGTTTTATTGAAATAATAGAGATGGAGAAAATAACAAAGTATAAGATGTGGTGCTACAGTACATACAACTCCCAATAAATACAATGAACGCGCAACTTTTAAGCAAAGTATTGTTATAAAATATATTTAAATGAATTGGTTTGATACATATAAGTCTATATTACTGGCGTATTCCGACTGATAGAGTAAATCTATTTATGTTATAAAAAATATTATCTTGTTTTTGATTTCATCTATGGAATTATTCTACTTAAAAAAAGTTAGTTTAAGGAGGTTATATTTATTAATAAACTTTTAGAAATTTCAAGAATATTATCTACTTATTCTTATTTGGTTCTCTCAGACTCACATAAATTTAAAGGAAATAGAGAAGAATTTTTTTTGTTGTATTTATTAGTGGTAGGTAAAGCTAACTGGCTATTGTACATAAAAGATCGTAAGAAGAAAGACTGGAAAACAATAAAGGTTATAGACTGTCTAAAATAAAATAATTAACATAAAGATTTTGCTAAGGTAGAAAAAAAAATAAAGAACATGGTAAAAGGGGTTTTCCTTAGAATACTTTGTAATATAATTTTACAGTTGAATTTTTTATCATAAGTTGATTCTATTACTCGTCTGAGAAATGAAACTTATATGTTATTCAATACTATTAAACTATTAAAACAGATCTTTGTATTATTATTTCTATTTATCTCTATTTTAGCGTAAAGTTCAGGCAATTTAAATAAAGTAAAAATTTCTTTTCATTTTAAATTGAAATAACATTTAAAATCGATTTACTTTTTAAACTTATTACTTTTGCTTTAAAAAGATTTATTACACATTTTTAAAATAATTTTTTAACTGATAAAATAATATATTAAAAGAGAGAAAACAAGCGAAACGCATTTAGTTAAATACGACATAGTTTATGTAAATTGTTTTATATTTTTCTTCAGCTTATTTGCAATTTGTTAGCCCTGGTTGTCTGTCGGTCATTCTGGTGTATATTAACTGGGAACACAACTGGATGGATGTAATTGGCATCGGCAGCAGCAGCAGCAGCGGGAGATAGTAGTACAAGCCGGTTGTTTTAAAAATCGTACCGTATAATAACAGATGCCGGTATCAGGCTGGTGGGAGGAAATGCGGTTAGTTTTTATAATACACAGAGCGTACCGAGCAGGCATTCCAGTGTTGTTGATCGGATCGATTTGCGGGTAATTGTGTGATTAGAGCGGCGGCTAGGTGTGAGTGTCCGCCGGCGAACACGGCGGCTTCTGATCGCCGCTGATGAAAGGCCCCGGCCGCGCCATGGCTTGCCTAATTTATTCAGCAAACACCACTAGACCTGTCGATGTCCGATCGGAAAAGAACGATCGCTCTTAGTTCTTCTTTTAGTGATTCGCGGATGGTCGGTGAAAGTACCTGAACCATCTGAAAAATAACAATTTATATACACGAGTATGTATCCTAGCGCTAAAACTTGTTTGCCATTTGTAATTTTTATTTACGAATATATGAAGAAATTTTTGTAATTACGTGCCGTACTGATTACATATTAAAAATTAATACATTCAATTAAATATTTTAATGCATTTATTAAGTAAATTGTTTCACAATTTATTTTTCTGAAAAATAATTTATTAAAATTCTCGAAAATATTTGGTGATTGATATCAATCCTCCCTGGAACGAATAAAAACTCGAATTTTTCTGAAAATAAATGTATATGAAAATTAAAGTAGTAGACAATATATCATGTTTTGAAACACAAATTTATTAATTTTTTTTTCTAATGATTATATACACGACTTTAAAGTTAAAACATTTATCCAAATTTCCTTTTCATTTTTCAAGACTGCATTGAATTCTTATTTTTGAACTGATTAAAATTTGACCCAGAGAGTGATAAAATTTCAAAGCGTTTGTTTTCCGTGATATTCGTAGTAAATTTTCAAAAATTCGTTTAATACTGAAATATGGGGCGTTATGGGAAATATGATGGGGTTTATATAATTTATTTATTGTATCTCAGCATTTTTTATAATATATCAAAAGATCTGAATAAAATACTTAGCAAATAATAAAATTAAACCGAATCTAACCAACTATATAAATGTTAATTATTATTTATTTCCTTGGACGAAGTATTTTTAACACGAAAAATCATAGTTTTTAGATTTGAACGGAAATATCCATATTGACCATCCTTGAATCCATTTTGACTAGTTTAAACATTAAGTCTGTACGTTTGTGTGTATTTCGCACAACTCAAAAACGATTAAAGGAAGGATGTTGAAATTTTTGATTTAGGACTGTTATAACCAGTTGTCCACCTCCGATTTTGATTGCAATCGATTAAACAAAAAGTTCAAAAAAGATCAAAATCTCAAAAAATTTGAATTTTGGGCTTTTTCTTAACTACAGTAATAAGATTTCATTGAGAGATTTTCAACGATATATCATAAGTGTTACTTATTTTCATTGGTTCCAGAGTTATAGCCAAACAAAATTTTAATTAATGAAATATTTGGATCTTACAAGGGAAGGCACATCGGTTCGAAACAGATTTAATCTCCATTTTTTAATTTCTTTTTTATTAATTTTTTTTACTTTTTTAATTTAAATATTTTGATTTATTAATAATTATTAACCCATGATATATATATATATTTTTTTTATTATAGCGTAAAAGAAACTTTACAATCTTTTAAGCTACAGACCCAATAGACTGTGGCTTAAATGTTAATTACGAAAAGAAAACAAATTTCTAGAGCTAGTTTTTAAAACTACTTAATCGAATACATATATCAAATCAAGAATATTGTTACACAGTAATTTTGAAAAATGGCTGATAGTGTTATCCAGTAAATTGTCTGCATATATAATTTGAATGCCGATCCAAACGATTTTGATATCGTTGACTGATCAGAGAGATTCTTGCCTAACGGTTCGTAATTTAAAATAATTTTATATGAGGTTATTGCTTACATACCAAGGTATGTTAAACGTTGTTAGTAGTGTTTTTTTTATGACTACGTTCAAGTATGTCAATATTGGAATTGCTTGCAGTACCCCACAATTCATAAGTCCAAATTGGTTTCAAAATGGATTTATAAACCAATAATTTATTTTCTCCTTAACTGAGATCTATGTCCTACTAACCAGTACATGTTTTTAAATTTTAAGTCTAACTTCATTCGTTTAGATTTGATATATTTTACCCAGGTCAAGATGTATTTTACGCCGGTCAAGATCAAAACCTAAATATTTACATTCTTGAGAACTTGGAATATTAAATGTAGAAATATTTGGGTAGTTTTCCTTTCCAAAGGTGAATGTGACGTGTTTTAACATTGTCTCATTTATCTTTACTTTGCAACTTGATGAATATCTTCCTTCCATGACATCTTTATGAACAGTATGAACTGCAGTATCAGCAAACGTTGCAACGATTGTATCTGCCGCCGTAATTGGTAAATCGGCACTAAATAGGACATATAAGATGGGTCCAAGAACGTTTCCTTGAGGTACTACTGATTTTATTGGAAACAAATCCGTTAAAACTTCTTTATGTTTAACTTAAAAATACCTATATTCTAGGTAAGATTTTATCACTACATAAAACATTCGGTAATATCTATTGCGATTGTTATTGTTGATATTTGTGTTATTGTTATCACTAGAATTGTTATTTAGTTGCAACTCTGGAAGATAGGGGGGTTTGGGAGAATAAACCTTAGTTATATATTGTTGATACATTTTACACCCTTTGTAATTCGCTGGGTGTTGATCGCTGCACTTAACGCAGGAAGCTGGAATCTGTCGTGTCTTAAACAGACTTTCGTGACATGATATGCGCCACAGTTTATACAACGGTGTGGGCGATTGCATAGATTTTTGGTATGCCCAAAGAGTTGGTTCTGTTTGCATTGGACCACTTCTTTTTTAACATACGGAGCTTACAAAGCTTACAGTTGTATAGTTGAGAGATTTCACGAGAGAGATTTCATGGCAAATTTTTTTTAATTATTAGATTTGGGCTACAATTCCACGAAATAAAGTAGCAACGGTTCTTCGTTTGACGATGTTGAACGTTAGTAACGTTTCTAACCTCGTGGCCTAACTCGCCAATTCATTCAATGATTACTGATTTATCTTCGAAGTGATGTTTAATTTTATATGTATATAGTGACCAATATTGCTTTCAAGCATTTTTTACCTAAAAATTATATATGTTTCAATATTCACTGGCAGAACTTTAACCGTGATTTCATTGTCAGTTTGTATTTAATTAGGTTACAATTAGGAAATAATTGTGACAAAAAATTTTTTAATTCAGTTATTGCATTAACGCCTGTTACGAAAATAGGCTCAGGTTTTAATTTTTTTGTTTGAAAACGTTCGTTTTCAACAAGATTTTCAAGAAGATGAAATTTATTCGACATAGAAACTGCAAAAATAGATGGACCAGCTGGTTATAAGCGAATATTAGATTTAGTATAATTTGTGAGTTGGCGTTTTTTTTGCCACTGTTCATTGTTCTGCCAACTGAAATTTTCTTTTTGTTTTTGTAATACTGGTATTGCTTGAAAGGGAGGGTTTGCCTCATTAAGATCGGTAGTATCACTTTCACTCTCTCCTCCTGAAAAGTTACTCATGTTGTCGATAATGTCGTCTCTAATTAATTTACGGTCCCACAGTTTCCGAGGGTCCATGTCAGAACACTTTAGAAGCCCAAGTATTCTATTATCTTGTCGCTTAGGGTTTACATGAGATAGTAGGTTATTGTTTACATGCGATAATTCGCCGTAGGTTATGTTGCTTATTCAAAAACGACACCGAGCAAAAATATTCCTTCCCGAGACAGAACTAATATAATACAACACACAATGTAGTCTATAAATAATATAGTTAATAATATAATACCTGGATACACTGGGTATAAGGTAAATTCTCACTAGAACTCACCAGACACAACCGTCCCACGCAAAAACAGCTATTAAACTATTTGTGTATATGTAATAGATTTGGTGAAATATCTGATTATTTAATATTAATTAAAAAATTATAATTTATAATCGTGTTATTTCTGGATCTTCTAGTTTAATTTTATTTAATTATTCTGGAATTTCTGATTAATTTTATCTACATTAAAGTTAACTTGAGAGTGACTGAAAAATAAACCTCACAAAAAATAAACATATAGACTGATGCATTCATGCCCGTTCTTTAATAAATTACAAGAGATTCTTATCTTTTAGTTCGTTACTCCTCTGAAATTGTGGACAATATTCTGCCTAAGTCGGAGTTAATCATCATTTCGTTTGTTTTTTTGTTGCTAGTCATTTAATCGCTCTTTGGTTTGGTATAATTCTTCTAATCTTAATTTGCGTACAAGTTCTACAGTTTTCAAATTTTCCCTCTTTATATTCATCAACCTCTCTTAATTTTTTTATTCTTTCCTTGGTCTTAACGTTTTCTTCTTGTTTATATTTATTATCTTCTCAAATGAAATAAGTTTAAATGAAGTGAAGCATAAACTGTGTGTATGTAATTTAATAGGCGTACAAGGAAAACATGTCCACGTCAGATTTTTTTTGCTGATTTACGTACTATGCAGGTGAACTAAGCTATCCCGACAACCACGGTGCTGTTCAACATGGAGGGGGGACTTATGATGGCCTCCTCCGCTCTCTTAAAGGGGCGATGTCACAAGGTGAAGCGGGGGTTCCTGACTATACGTAAGGGCCTTTGTGAGGACCACCACATTCGGGTGCAGGCTGAATGGATACGCAGCTGAACAACTTAGCAAGGAGATCTCTGCGAAAGTGGAGGGCGCCATCCTTGTTGAGGATATGGATGTACTTACCACTCAGGAGGAGTTTCCGACGGACTTCGTCGAGTCACGGGGGAGGAGATGACGATCGATATATTATTGTCCATGCCGCCGCCTATGGTGCGACACAGATGGTCAGCGTGGCAGTCCCGCCCTTTCTTATGGACAAATTATTGACTAATGGGCGAGTTCCTACAGGATGGGTGGCCTGTACGGTGATGAGGCGCCCGTTCAAAGATCTTTTGTTTCCGCGTTGTTGGAGTCTGGGCCACAGAGTTAAATTTGTAGAGGCCCGGATCGGAGTGGTCAGTGTTTCAATTGTGATGAGGCCGGTCACGTGCAGGACTGTCAGCGGGAGGCTCCTTCCTGACTCGGAAATCTGGTGACATACGGGTGCAGCCTCGACCTTGTACCGATGAATATATGATGCCTGCGAGGGAAAACCCCCGGGAGGGGTGGAATGCTTCGGTGTCTCACTACCGATGATCGGGTAGGTCTCCATTGTACACGGGGAACTTAAGACCCGCTGGGCTATCCTCTAGGAGTTCCTCACTTGAGGCCAGGCGCTGAAAGACCTCATTACCAGCAGGGGATCCCCTGTAAAGGGCCTGGTTTTGGATGACCATAGTTCCGCTAAGATAACACCTGATGAGAACCCCTTACTAGAGGTGAGGCTTAAATGACTGAGTTCCGGCTGTCTGAGTAGAAGCTTTAGGAACGGCATAGCCGGGTCCAGGGTAACTACCTGGGCAGTTTGAGGCGATGGTACCTCCCAGAACTGAGTTTATGCTTCATTGCGGATCCAGCTCTAGTAGGCGGAACAAACGACAAAAATAAATAAATAGAAACTATTCGTACATGTAGTTAATATGTAATTTAACCAATTTATCATATAGCCTTGCTTTGTTAATAAAAGTATTTAACTAAATTAAGATATTTTTATATAAAATTAATTTAGCTGAATGTTGATGGTATTGGTATTATTAACAATTAATTCGTACTTTAGCGTGTTAGAAAATAAAGGTTTTATAATCTAACTGCCCTCATTTTAATTGAAAAAATTATTTATTATTACCATAATTATTCTTTTACTGCTTATTGTTTTTGATTTAGTTGGTATATATATTGACACTGCTTGTCAAGTTACTGCTATGAATATATAACAAACATTTGTTTTTATGATTGTCGGATTCAGGGAAGGTTTGTTCAGGAGTGAATAATAATTTAATTGGTTAGATGAGAAGCAGGGTGTGTGGTCTATGAAGTACTGTTTAAAGAAAGTAGCGCGGAAGAACTAATGACGTTTAGTTATAAATTTATAATAGGATCTGTTTTCTGTATCAAACCAACACGAAGGATATGTATTTATTCTAGTATTTCCAATATAATTTTGAATAACAGGGTATCTAATCCTGGTTTAAACCCAAATCTATTTAGAATAAAAAATTAATAAAATATATAGATTCCACCCAAATAAAAAATAATAAAATTAAAAAACTATAATCTAAATTAATTAACTTAAACTTGATGTATAACCGCAAATGCTGGCACAACATTTTTTAGTTTTTAAAAGTATAACCCAAGTTAAATAACTAATAACTAAGGAATTAAACACTGAAAATAAAAAATTAATCATTAAGAATAAAGAAACTAACAAAAATTCACATGCGTTATAAATTTAGAGCCAAATAAAAAAACAAAAATCAAATTTAGATAAAATATAAAAAAAAGGGGAACTAAATAGGAGATTTACAAATTAAAACAAAAGTATTTTATCATCAAAAAGAGGATTTCCTCACCATGCAAAATTAATTGATGATTGTTTTTTTTAATAAATTTATCTCATTTATTTTTTAGTGATGGTGAAAAATCTGATAATGTTGTTATATAAACTTATGTTTTATTATGCAATTATCTTTTATTTTATTATTATTAATATTTTATTTTGCAAAGCCTAAAGCTTATTTTTATATGGAGTAATATTTTCTTTTTTATTTGCAGTAATTTATAAATTACTCAACATTTACAGATGAAATCTTGAGCATCTCATTCTTAATCATTGAAATTCACTGAACGATTTTTTCTCCTTATTATATCGTGTTCATAGTATAATAATGTATTTTCTCTGTGAATTAAAAAAAAAAGTAGTTCTCTATGAACTAATAAATAAAATATTTTTATATCCTAATTTTTTACTGGTAAACTTGATAAGATTTTCGCTAAATGTTATCTTTTTTTTTTTAAATATATGAAAGAATTTCGTCATGAATGTGGTACACAAAATAATAGCAGCGATAATTATAAATGAAAAATGGCTTGGTCTATGTATTTTAAAAATTTGTTTTGCAATTTTATACGAATAGCTAAGCATTGATTATTACAAATTTCCCTACTCATGTTCTAAATTCGCATAAAATTACCCTACGGGATAAAATAATAAAAATAAACTCGCAAATCACGGGAGAAATCTTTTCTTTTTTTTTTTTAATGAATTATTGTTATTGTTATTATGCTATTATGTTTAAAATAGATGCATGCTAAATAAAAGTAGGCTAAACTAGAAGAAAATACTTTTTTTTATGATTGAAATAATGAAAGAACAATGATTACATGTAATTACAAGTGAAAGGATATATTGAAGCCAAATTTACCATCTAAATACTGTTTTATATCGCAGTAGTATAAGATATTATATTAACTACAAATGAATTATGGTGACCGAAATATGAAATGTGAATGTTTATTATTATTAAAATGATTTACTGATATTTCTTTATAATATTTTACATTCAACCATTTATTTTTAAAAATAAATTGTGTATTTTAAATTTAATTTGTTTTTATCTTTATTAGATGAAAGTTTATCTACATTTTTCATTTATCAAATTTAGCGTATTTTGTTGAATTACTTATTCTTTCTAAATCTACATTTATAAATGTAAAGCTTAATAAATTGCTTCATAATAGATAAACAAAACTTCCTTTATCGTAGTATTTCTTTATTTCCCAACCACTTTTGCAATGATAAATTTCATACATCTATGAAATTTGTTTCCAAAATTAAAGGAAAAGAGATAAAAATATCTTTTTCAATTATTTTTAAAATAATTCATACTTATATTTGAATGAAATGTGAAAGAATTTTTTTCTATATTTCTTTTTGTTAAAAATTATTTTACTTTTTAATTCTTAACTGCATTCCTTTCTGTTTTGGTTTAATGTTTTCATGTTCTGTGTTTTAATAATGTTTTCGCAGGATAATTATTACATTATGTCCTCAGTCATTTAATTAATAAATTCCAATCTTTGTCTCCTATAAATATTTTACTCTCAAAATTCCGAAATAACTCCTGTTAAACTTTGTTTTCATAATACATGATTCTCCAACCTGATTTGTTATTTTAAAAGATTTTCTAACAAACTTCTCTCCTTCTCTGTTTTTTTTAAATGATATTTCCATTTCAATGCAATTTCCTACCCTCTTTATTAACACCAAATTACCATTCTGTGTTTTGCCTTTCTAATTTTCTTAAGTAAGTAAGTAAGTAGTAAAACAATAAAAATGTTTTACTACTTACAAGTGCTGAACTTCTCACAAATATATTTATTAAAATTCTACTTATTTTTAAATTCATATTCGATGTTAGTAGACATTTTTCCTTTTGTTCTCTTTTTGCATGTGCTAATCGGTTTTTGAGTTTTCCTTTATGTCGTCCATTTTCTGTAGTTTTAGTCTCTAAATAATAAAATTCCACAACTTCTAGTGTGTTACTTTTCATTAACTTGAATTTAATTCTCCATTTCTTCTCTTCATTACATTTTATTATCTAATTAATTTCTCTCCAAGCAGTAACACAATATTACTCTCAAATTTACCTTTATATTCCTGAATTATTTCTTTATAACAAGTTAAAAAGAGAGAGGCTATATCCTTGTCCTATTTCTTTCTGTATCGCAGCTTACTCTTTCTATAATTCAGCTTCTACTGTTTTCACTACTTCCCCATTCTTATACAGATTTCCCTATATTTTAATCCAGTTTTCCTTAAAATATTAAACATTTTGTTCCATTATACGTTAACATGCGTACGCATAAATTACTTAATATTATATCAATGATATTTTACAGAAACACATATAATAATCATTTATATAATTTTAACGGTTGATTTATGTAATTTTTGACAATTTAAATTTTCGTCGCAGAGGTAAAAATAAACATGTGTAGTTTATAAATCTGGATTTTCTTTAGATCTGTATACGATATATAGGAGGATTTATTTTTCTTAATCATTTTCTAAGATCACTCGTTTGTGCTATGCTTGCCCTGAAATTAGATATGTTCAATAATTAAAATATATATATATATATATACAGGGTGTATAAAAACTACACGGCAATCTCTCGGAAACGGATTCTATATCTAAAAATAAGAAAAAAGTTTCCAATAAACATA
>JAAAKQ030025460.1:0-17514 GCA_010016005.3 Zanna intricata
TTATAACTTATATATTAAAAAATTTATTGAAATTATTGTTAATTAAACAAATTAATATAATTTATATTGGTAAAACTAGTAGATCTTTAAAAAGAAACGGTTTAAAGAACATTACAATGCTTATAGAAGCAAAAAAAGAGGTGTGGCTAATGTAGCTGACTACTTGTTGAAATTGTGATTGTAAAAATAATTAATAAATGTAGGAAATTTATAGTAACTATAAAGAAATGAATATACTTGAAAAATATTATATTTCTAAATTTAAATAGAAGTGTGAAATGATGAACGATCAGATCATATTGTAGATGATATTTTAATTAAAGACGTAATGGGTTGTAGCAGTTGTCAACTATGATTACAGACATAAATATGTGACATTTTAAATTTACATCATTCCAATAATAGCAGTGGAGTTGTGTTGTTAGAAATCTTGTGGTTGTTAGTGTGTTTATGTTTTCTAAATTTTAAAGCTTTAATTTTTTATTTGTTGTAATTGTAGAATTGTGTACCCCAATTTATGGGAGTCCGTTAAGTCGACTTTTAGTATTATTTTTTTTTAAGGTTTTTCTGTAATTGTGTTATGGTGGTCAGGTTATTTTTTTAATATATACATGTGTATATTCAATATAAATTTGATATAAACATGTATTGAAATATGAATTTGAATATAAATATATATATTTATGTTTTGAATTAGCCATTGAAATACTAACCTTACAATAATGCATATACTGATATTTCAGTAATAAGCATATTCTGAAGTTCAATAATAAAAAGTATAACATCAGTGACAAAAAGAGTAAGTATAAAAAAAGTTAATTCCATGATGAGACATTAAAATAACATAAATAAATAAAAATACTAAAAAATAAGTAAATGTCTTTATAATAAAATATTTTTATGATATTCTTCAAAATATTTACTCATACATAAGGCTTGGTAATACATACTGTATGAGTAAATACTATGAGTAATACTTACTCATATACCAGGACAAACTGGGCAGTGATACATCTTGTCTTTGTGGTTCTTTTTACCTGCAGATATTATACATGTTTTTGGGACACCTTCTTTTGCCCTTTATATAGGAAATCTTTTGGTGTGTGTTTAAGAGCAGCAGTATTTTTTTAATTGAGAAGAAATATTTTTTGGACAGTGGTTTACAAGATTATCTAATGTTATCTAACAGATAATTCATTATCTAATACAAGATCTAATAGAGATCTAATTATAGGATCACAGAACTTTTTAAAAGGCTAATTTGGATGTGTTTTTAATAGTAAAAAGTAGCTGTTCATTGAAATCTGTTTGAATACTCATAATCTGTATGTATGAGTACCCGTTTTTTTATACCATTTAAGTATCTAACTTTCAATAGGATAATAGGCTATAATCTGACCTAAATTATCATTGCCTCCATAAATTGGTTACATTTTACTCATGTTCCTGGTTTAAAGGTTTCACCTTCTTGTTTATTAGCAACACTGATCATTTCATCACCAATTTAAGAGCTGATAATAGTTACATGCCTTTTATCCTCCCATTTAAACACACAAACAGCTTCATCTGAAAATAAGACTTCTACTTCATTTTTTAGAAACAACACTATACTGGCTTCTCTTTTAGTTTGACGTTAAGGTATCTGCACATCATGCTTCCTTTCTAAAAGTTCATGGATCAGACTAGCATTATGTTGTAGTTTTCCATGACAAGTTAGTGCTCGTAGTCCAGTCACTTCTCCATGAGTTTAATATTACATTTTATGAGTGGCAAGGACCACCAACTTCTTTATTGAAAGCCCCAGTATATACAATACATGTTAGTCCAAAATAGAAAATTCTGTAAGCATGTACTTTTTATCCTAGGTAGGATTCAAGAGTTGCTCTCTATAATATAATTGCGGAAAAGTAGTCTAACCTCTCCAAAGTACCATTGATTTGTCAATGTAAATATAAATTATGCATAGGGATAGTAGTTTTGTCTCTTGTTTTATGGAAAAAGTGATTGTACTTTGTGTAGTCTGTCATTTGGTATTGATTCATTTGGCCTAGGAGTTTTGCAAAATGTACTGACTGTAATATTGCAGCAAACCTATCTTTGCTTGTACAGTTTCTGAAAAATAATATATCATATAGAACATCAGTATTCTTGTAATCAGAAAGATGAGGCATTTGAACTGTGATATATGAAAGAACAATCCTGTAAATGTTAAAAATTCCTCAGTTATGTATTTCAATTTTTTTATTCTTGCATAAGGTAATATTGAAATATTTTGGTAATAAAAGTGCTTGCTGGTTTGTCTCTGTTGCTGTTAGATCAGTTATTTCATTTGTAAAAAGTAAGTAAAAGTATTATCTAGGGTCACTTCCAGTAAGTAAATTTTTCAAGCCGTTATGGTGGTATGTAATTTAGTATTAAATTGAGGTTGGTCTTTTGTGTCAGTTTTTAGTGGATTGTGTTGTCAATATTGCAGCCCTTTGTTGTATAGAGGTGAAATTGAGAGAAGCTTAGGGAGGATTCTAAGGGTTTCTGGTGTAACCTGAGAGGAGTTGCCTAGGATCATCAACCATTTCCTCATCATCATTGCTTTCTATGAAGTCAGATTCACCTAACCATTCATCTGATGAAATTGAGATATCATTATCACTGTCTTAAAGAAGATACTTTAATTGTTGGGCACTTTGAATCTCTCTCTCTCTCTCTCACGCTCCCCCCACTCTTTCTCTCTCTCTTTGTCTCTTTCTTTATTTCTTTATGATGATGGTAAATTTTACATTTGGTTATGCCGTCTCTTAACTGTCTGTGTGGGACATCCTAAAATGCTAGAAGTATTAAAGAAGAAATAATGTTAAAAAATTGTACTACTAATATTATTAAAAAAAATAAAACAATATGTTATCTGATAAGTAATTTGTTTTAAAAAAAAATTAAATTATTGATCAATGTTTTTGAATAATGTACATCAAAACATTATTACACACTTGCAAATGGAAAATCTGTGCAGCAAAATGAAAATATTTGACAAAAAGGTTTTATAAAATATAATAGTGTAGTTTCAGCATTCTATTTGTAAAATAAAAAATGTTACTGAATGATTGTGTTAGATAACTTATACAAATGCTGGCATTCCCCTAAAATGAATATAATATGTGCAGAAACAAAGATTGCAATGATAGTCCACGGCCACTCGGTGAAGCTAATGTGGACTATGATGGTGGTTGATTGGGTCCAGAATGATAATTTGATTCTTCATTCCTTCTTGTTTTGTTTTAACAAAAAACATATTTCTTATTCATATGTATCTTTTTATGCCCCAATCATTGTCTTCCTGTACAGTTTTTACATGATAGCATGCTAATCCAGGGTACCATAGTATGATGGGATGAATCATTGACCTTGTTCATCTTTTTTTTAAAAATATTTTTTTGCCAAATTTTCTTTTTCCAATTAATTCCATTTAGAGCTTTCTTAATCCTTTTCAACATTTTCCTTGATACAACAATCTTGAAGACCTAAATAAAGAATTAGTTGCAACAAGTTTACAGTATGATACAACTCTTTATTGAGTGATCCCTTTTAATATAGGTTTTCTGATCTCTGATTTATAGATTATAGATCTCTGATTTATAGAAGAGCTTGTAACTTTTTTTTATTGTTTATTTGTACTCGTATTCTAATTACAAATTATTATTTAATTTGTAGATAATGCTGTTCAATGTGCTATGTACCATGCTGACCTCCCTATGAAAAACCGCCAAGAAGCACATGATAAATTTGTTAAGGATAATATACAAGTTATAGTGGCAACTGTTGCTTTTGGAATGGGTATAGATAAACCAGGTGAGTTTGAAATTTTTTTTTTTTTTAATTTTTATTGATTTCTTCCATATATTATTGTAAACTAATCTGTTACTGGTATTCCTTTTTTTTTTAATGTTAGAATCTCTAATTTTTCTGCTGTGATTCTTATTTATTTTTAATTTTATATTTCTTTATACAATATTATATAATTTTATTGTTAATATGATAATTTATTACTTCCTATTAATTATCATTGTGATAATTGTTAGGAGGTAATAATCTTGATTCATCTCTTTGCTAAATAGTTAATTCCTAATTTCTGATATCTGTGTCAAGAAATTGATGAATTATATTTGTTTGTTTTTATTTTGTTTTTGATATTATTTTCTTATTTTATTAGCTTTTGTATTTCTTTATTTGTGATGTGTTTAATATTTTAACTTATTGGGAAGCTTCTACTAAGAGTAAATATCAGAATAAGAAAGAGAGTAAATGAAGAATTTAAGTCGTATTGAAAAAGAAAATCTAGAAACAACAACATAGAAATTCTTGAACAGTGTAGAGGGTTTGGACAATAGAAGCATTAAGCAAGAACAAACAAAAGGGTGGGTCAGCTACTGTTAATACAGGGCCAAGCTGTATGCCTGCAGCAGTATTTATTGCTGAGACCAACAAACTTTAGTACACTTTGTAATAAATGCAAGGACAGTATGTGAGAGCATTCAAAGTTATTGTGTGGTAACAGTCAAGTGTATGAGTGTAGAGTGTGTTCCTAGAGTTTTACATTTTGGGTTAGTGTTCTTGTCTGTGGTTAAGTACAAAAGTTGTTTGAGTTCTTTGTGAAAAGAGGTCAAGGTGACATTATTCATGGATAGAAGTGTAAGATGGTTTTCTTTGTGGACATAATTCTTGTATTTAGTAAATTATTGATTTTATAGTTGTTATCTCAAACACTTGTTAATAAGAGTAAATAAATTGTATTTGTAAAATTTGTAATATGATATCTCTCAGTATCCTTGTTGAATTGGTATGATGAAATCTTACAATATAATGGATTCTTATATTTTTTTTAATGATGCCCTGAAAGAAGTGCTGAATCATCTTGATTTTTTTATTTTATTTTTTTTATAGATTCTGTTCATGTTTAACTAGCGAAACTGTGAGCATTGTAATACAGTGTCAAAATTGAAAGTGTGTTATTATTTTTGTAATGCATGTAATGTCTACATTTATAAGTTAAAAAAAGAATTTACTTGTAATAGAATTATATTGAAAGTTGAAATCAGCCGTAGTAGATCTCATTTATTTGAATGGGACAGAATGAATGTAAATAACCTAGATATACTAAACTTTAACTAATAAAAGCTTAGTTCATGTAGAAATTGCATTTTTTTGCCCAGAAAAACTGGTTATTAAAGGTAAATCTAAAGAGTCATGATATACTTAAAGTAGTGGTAATTCTAAGTGCTGTTTATAAACAATTATTGTAATTAAAACAACAACAACAATAATAAAATAATAATTATTTTGGTGTTTTCCAAAGAAATTGAGTATTTTCATAGAAATTCAAAAATCTCAGCATGTGTAAACTCTCTCTTCTTAACCCTTCTTATAGTGCCCAATTTTTTTGTTAGTTTTTGAAATAAGATTTTCAGCTAACATTTCAGAACATTGTTGCTAATTTGTATCATCCATGTAGCTCCAAAGATGACAAATTATGGACATTTGACTGGATGCTTTAACAAATAATTTCTCTGTTATATGTATTTATTGTTTCTATTAAACTGTAAGCAATCAAAAACTTTATATCAATTTTTTTTCTGAAAATCCTACTAATAGTATAGAAATTATTATAAATGCTACAAATAGTATATAGTATTGTATAGAAAATTATACAAGTATGTATATTATAGTTTTTACACCATTGCAAGCAGGATTTATAGGATTTATAGCCTGTAATAAATGACAAAAACTGTTTTTGAATAATTAATGTAGCAGGTTAGAAAAAAAAAAATTGTGAAATCCTTGGTCTGCAAGGATATTTTAATGAGTTTATTTTTTGGCTGTTAATTTTGTTTGTCATGTCTGAATCAGGCGATACTTCATAAAATTAAAGTAAGTAATTAAAGTAAGAATAAAAAGTTTTTTTTTTTACATTTAAAAAGCATGTATTTGATTTTGTATTATTTTATTATTGGAGGTGGTTTATGGTAATATAAAGTGTTTTATTTCCATTATTTATAATGTTTTATTTTCAATCAGATTTGATTGCTCAGGTTAACGCTCCTCTGTTTTGACTATGTGTTCAATAGATTGCATTATCTTAGGATAGGTTTACCCATGAAACCTCTGAGAGAATGACCTGTTGAGTCATAATTTAGCTTTAGTTTGTTAGGAGGTGGTCAGGTTTTGTTAAATAATATTAAAGACATTCTTTGAATTTATTTATTATTTATTTTTTTTTTTTTAATGTTTTTAGATGTTCGTCTTGTAATACATTATGGTGCTCCTAAAGATATAGAATCATATTATCAAGAGATTGGTAGAGCTGGTAGGGATGGCCTTCCAGCTACTTGTCATGTATTTTATTCTTCAGCTGATTTTAGTCTTACTCAGTGAGTAAATGCTTTGTCAATATTAGAAGATTATAGTTGTAGGGATCATTTACTTACTAATTTCTGAAGTTATCAAAAAATTACAATTTTGTTTCTATATTTCTGTTTATAAAAGTAGAATCTGTACTAAGTATACTTATAAAACCATTTTTTGAATGTGTACGTATATTAATATCTTTAAAACTAAGCCTTTAATTTAAAGCCTATTTTGAAGGAAATGTTTAGTATAAAGAACACGATAATTTCAAGAAATGGTAATCTCAATTGACCAGCAAGATTGTGTGATTTGGTTCCTTAGACTTTCTTCTCTGTATTTATGTTTACTCACAAGTCTATAACAACAAATCGCTCATGATTGATGAATGCAAATATTTTAAAGCGGTTATTATTAGTGAATCAAGTTAATTTATGCAAAAGTCTTGCAAAATTCTGTTGATATACTTGGCTATGTCGAGCAAAGCCATGGTGGCCATATGATTGACACTGTTTTTCAAACATAATGTAATGTTATAAGCTGCAAAATAAAAACATTTTGGTTGATATTGCACATACTTTTATTTTATTGCAATTTTACTTTATTTCTCGGAAAATGAAAGACCCTTTACTCTATTTTACTGATTTATTGTTATTTTAAACTCTGGTTTAAGAACTCTAAACCCTCTATTCAGAGAGGATGAAAAGGGAGATATAATACTGAGATTTGAATGGCTAAAAGACTCTTGGGATAAACAGGATACCTGTAGAATTACTGCGTAGTGCAGGTGAGGAAGTGATAGATTATACAAACTAGTGTGTAATATTTATGAAAAAGGGGAAGTTCTGTCAGACTTGAAAAAGAGTGTTATTGTCCTGATAGTAAAGAAAGCAGGAGCAGATAATTGTGAAGAAAACAGAACAGTTAACTACTCATGCATCAAAAATCTTAACTAGAATTCTGTACAGAAGAATTGAGAGGAGAGTTGAAGTATTAGGAGAAAGACTAATTTGGTTTTGGAAAAGTATAGGAACAAGGGAAGCAATTTTAGCATTCAGATTAATAGTAGAAGGAAGAGTAAAGAAAAACATACCAACGTACATGGCATTTATAGACTTAGAAATGGCTTTTGATAACAGAAACTAGAATAAAATATTCACAATTTCAAAAAATGTAGGGTTCAAGTATAGAGATAGAAGAACAACTATCAACATTTACAGAAACCAACAGTAATAATATAAGAACATAAGAAAGAAGCTGTATTAAAAAAGGGAGTTTGACTAGGATGTTTCCTATCCTTGTTACTTTTTAATCTTTATGTAGAACTAGCAGTTAATGATGTTAAAGAACAGTCTAGATCCAGAGTAACAGGGCAAAACTAAAAGATAAAGATGCTACAATTTGCTGATTATATAGTAATTCTAGCCGAGAGTAAAAAGGATGTACAAGGAGTGAATGGCATGGATAAAGTCGTACATAAGAGCTATGAAAATAAACAAGAGCTACTGCATGAGAATAAACTTAACAAAAGTAATGAAATGTAGTAGAAATAATGTTTCTGAACACTGAATATAAAAATAGGAAGAGAACAGATTACAAAGGTATACGAATTTTGTTATTTGGGAAGTAGAATTACTTAAGATGGGCAAAGCAGGAGCAATATAAAATGCCAATTAGCACAGACAGAAAGAGCTTATGGTCAGAAGTATAATTTGCTTACATCAAAAATTAATTTAAATGTCTGGAAAATATTTTTGAAAGTATATGTTTGGAGTGTAGCTTTATATGGAAGTGGATCTAGAATGATCAAAGTACTTGAGATTAAAGATTAGAAGCTTTTGAAATGTGGTGCTGCTAGGAGAATGTTAGATCAGATTTTAGAAATCAGGGTGGATAAAGTGACAAATGAAGAGGTGTTGTAGCAAATAGATGAAGAAAGAAGTGTTTGGAAAAGACAGTTGAAAGAAGAGTCAGATTTATAGACCACATATTAAATCACCCTGGAATAGTCGCTTTGACTTTGGAGGGACAGATAGATGGGAAACACACATGCAAGCTATGTTTAGAATATATAAAACAAATTATTAGGGATGTAGGATATAGAGGGTATACCGAAGTGAAACAGGTTGAAACGGTATATAAGGAATCTTGGAGAGCTGCATCAAACCAGTCAAATGACTGAAGACAAAAAAAATCTGGGATTAGATTATTGGAAACTTGATTTATTGAAACTTAGATTAACATGTCTACTCTGTAAATTAGTTTCTACAGTTCTTTTTTGTTGTAATTATTATTAATGATTGTTTTATTTATTTTAATTGTTTTCTTTTGATTAATTTAGGTATTTTGTTTCCAATCTAACTGGTAAGTATCGGGAACATCGCCTTGCAATGTCTCGTTTGATGGAAAAATATTTGGATACACAGGAATGTAGACGGCAGTTAATTATATCATATTTTGATCCAGGGAAAAGTGTAACTAGGTCATCAGAAAGTACTGTGTCTAGATGTTGTGACAACTGTTCTAATAGGTAGTAAATATGATTATCATTATCTTTTTTTTATTTGTTGGTATTAACTTAAGTGCTACTTAAACCTCAGTATGGTTTTAGCATTACCACCAAATTTATATATATATATGATTTGTAAGTGTTCTTGCCGAAAAACATAGAAGTTTAATATATCTACTTTCTTTTCTTAAAAGCAATGCTATATAATTAATAACATATTGCATTGAATTAATTTACTAAAACTTTGTAAAATCCAATGATATTGAACCTACTGTATAAAAATACTGCTCATATAAAGAGAATGTGTTACATTTTAGCATTTTAAAATTACTGTTTAAGAGATATATAATTAAATTGTTTATTATTCCTTTTTGAAGTTCTTTTTGATATGTTTATATATATATTTATATATATATATAGTGTTTTCAGTAATGGCAGTGGAGTTATGTTTTTACAAATTTTGTGGTTGTTAGTGTATTTATGTTTTCTAAATTTTTGAGTTTTTATTTATTTTTTGTTATTTGTTTCATGTAATTGTAGAATTGTTTACTGACTTATGTGTGGGATCCCATTAAAGTCAATTATTGATATCACTGAGGAACAAAAAGAATTTTTTTTTGTCCTGGGAAGAAAAATATGTGATTCTGACAGCATTTTTTCTTTTGGATTCAAATATGATATTGGTTTTTCCGCATTACACATGGTTTCTGAGAGACAGGCATTTATAATTTCAAATTTTTTAATACTTTCTGCATTTTTAATTACACAATATTAAAAAATTTGACTCGCTTAGAAAGTAAGAAATGATGATTTTCTGCTATATTTCACCTGTGGAGCATCCCTCTTGTTACTCTAACAATAGAGTTGGCCAACACATAACATTGCATTTGCCTTGGTTTCTCTTTTTGTAACTGAAGTCTCCTGATGAAAGTGTTCTTCATGTCCATCACTCACTGCGCCAAGATTTTTCGGGAAGAAATCTAGGTGCGAGTGCAGGAAGTGTAATTTTGAGGATATATTACCACCCAAATTTTTATAAGATCGTTGTCAGTATCATAGTAATTTTCTGCCTTTGAATTTCCCAAAAAACTTGGATTAAGATTTTTGAATGCTTGTCAAGCTGCTTTCGACAGTGGACTCAATAGTTCCTAAAACTTTTCATGATGCATTAGTGATCGTATTTGTGGATCCACAAGTATTCCTTCTTTAATTTTTGCATCACTAATTTTAGGAAACTTCTATTTTAAGGACATGAAAGCAGGAGTATTGCCATGGCCTTGATGAAATTCTTCATTAATTCTAGTGTGATATGTAACAGAGGTAGATACACATTTTTATGATTACACAATTGGTCATATTTGACATTTTTCTGTTCAAGAATGAGTGATTGCATTTAGGCCATTTTTTCTAATGAAACGGTTTTTTTAGTCTAAAATCTCAGCTATCCTATTCACACAAAAAACAACAGTACTTTGTGTAATCAACCTGCAGACCAAGAACAAGTGCGATTACCTTCAAATCACCACAAATATTCCATTCATACACTGCATATTGTAGCTTCTCAAACATAAATTAAAGTTTTCATACGTTTCTTTCATACCAGCAGTGAGCCACAGGTAGCCACAAGTGATGGGAATTTATTGCCATTATGCAGAAGCACAGCTTTTAAACTAACTTTAGAGGAATCAATGAACAAACACCATTCTGTTGGGTAGTGTTCATTACAAAGTGTCTCCATAAGAGAAGAAATGTCATTGAAAAACACTAAACCATTTTTTTCAGAAAAATATTCTTTTAATTTACAATGATGATTACAATAAATACATATTTCTGAAGAAGATTCCATCCCTTTAGCTGGGAAGCAACCATTTCAGAAGCCTTTTTTGGGTAAGTTTAAATCTGCTATGAGATTGTTAAGATTTTCTTGAGTTGGTAAACGAGACTCAGATGAACTGCTTTGTTCAGAGGTTGTATCGCCAAAATTTGTTTCTTTTTCTTCCTTACTTCCATCAGACTCTTGAGTTCTCTTCATCTAATGTCACATGCTCTAGAGGCTGTGGTATGGGCAATTCTTCACAGTGTGGAATTGTTCTCAATTAGATTGCAAGGGTACATAACTGTATGTTTTGATTTTTAAATAGTCCTTTTAATATTTGTTAAGCAGAAATTAGTCAGAAGAGTGATCTTTGGTTTCCTTCCAAATCATAGTTTTAGCAAATTGCATGTGGCGTGTGCCATTTTTCCATGCAGTGAGAAGCCTAGAACATAATAAGCATGTGGGGCCCAGGCCCTTGTTTGGTCCCTGAATTTACAACCAAAATAAAGTTATAACATGTTTTTATTAATGGAGTAAGGTTTCGCCTCTGGAGCTTGAGGGTCACTTCACCACATAAATAATAAACATTGTTAGGATGATTTAAACAAACTCTAGGCATTTTGTAACTAATGACAAAGTAAAAGAAATAAAGTTGTAAATATGTAATACACAATAATTCAAATGCACAAAGCATCCATAATGATGTGTTTCTTGGTTCACTATACCTCATAGTTGGCATCATTCTGATAAATGTGTGCTACACTAGATCACATTTATACATGTCTGAACTTGCACAACAGTAGCAGTGCTACCCTTTGAGTTAGCTTGTTTGGTTCTATCATATTTACAGTGCTCTAGTTTTTACTTGACAATGGACAACTGGAAGAAAAAAATATTTTTAAAATACATATTATTAATATTATATTATGATATATATAATAATACATATATATATATATCTCACCTTTTTTTTTAACATTTTTCAGATCGTCTCGAAATGACACTAGTGTTTCATCTAATGATTCTTGCAAGAACGAATATGATCAAATTAATTTAAAAAATGATGCCATCTTAATGTTAAGAGCAGTAGCTGTTTTTGATGGTCGAAAAGGTCTGACTGTGGCAGTTTTATTTTTACGGGGTTCAAAAGCTCAGAAAATTCCATCTTCACTTTATAAACATGAATACTTTGGTGCTGGAAAAGATAAATCTGAAGCATGGTGGAAGGCTACAGGTAATACATTTGAGATTAGGTATTATGTACACATCACTATATTACGTCTATAGAATTTGTAACAGTTCAGTTTGTAAATAGCATGTGTAATGCTAATTTAATGTAATAACAAAGCTACTGCATATGCTGATGTCTTGATTTTATTTTATAGGTTCTTTATTTGATAATCTTATTAAACAACATATAAAACAACATTCAGAGAAACTGAGTCTGAGTTAAAAAATAGATTTTTAATTTTTCGCTTCCAAAAAATTATCTGTTTTTTTTTTAAATCTTAATGGATTTTTAATCTAATATGGTTCTTGTACTGAAGACCACAACATTTTTTGGGATTAAGTGTATTGAGATATTTGTGAAATGTTAAACATAGAGAAAAAGGACAGTAAGCAGTAAGTAATGTTAAAAAAAATGTGTTTATAATTAATTTTATGTAACTGTATTCAGGTATGAAAAGTTAAATCTGAAGGATAGTGGAAGCAAGTCTATTTTGTGGAGTGCTTAGCGTGACACTCCACTCTTTCCTAATGTACCCAAGAAGTATATTAGTACAAAATATCAATTTTTGACGAATTGGTATCAAAGAATGATGGCCAGTTACTTGTTGCTTATTGCTACATCCAAGGATGTGGTGTTGGATTCAGTAAGATATTGTACATGAAATATCATCTGTTAAAAAAGAATGAACTGGTGTATCCAAAGAACTGCCAGCATCAAAGGAGATGAAAAAAGAAAAAATCAAGATATTCTGCTATGTTACATGTAACAGCTGATTACATCCTTTTTATTTTTATTGCCATAGATATTAAGAATTGTATCTTTTCACATATATGATTTTATTTTTATAAAAATGTTGTTAGTATTACTGTAACTGAACTGTACTGTACTGTTAGTACTGTAACTGTAGTGCTGCAATGTTGTAACAACAGTAACAGTTTGCTTAAAACTATGTGTTAAGTGTTATGAACTTTCTTATAGATAAATATTGTGAAAAAGATTTGCAAAATATGTTTTTTCCAAAATTAATATGGAGACTAAAATTAGTTACCTAAAGTAAAATAATTTTTGTCTCTTTATGCTTTGAAGGTCATAAAATAGAAAAAGTAAAAAAAGAAATGTTTCTTTGTAAATGGTTCAGATTTATGTATTAAAAAATCTGATGTGGACACTACATGACTTCCTTGTATATGTATTAAATTTATATTACACATTTTTTTTTTTTTTAATGAAAAATATAAAAATCTATTTCATTAATAAATTATGTTATTTTTAAAAAAATTTTATTATTAAATTATTATTTATCATAAAAATTTTGTTACAATCAGAAGCTAATAATTACTAATAAATCAATATATTTAAATTTAAAAAAAAGGAAATGAAGTCTTATTCGAACCGATGTGTGTACTCTTTTAAAATAAAAATATTTCATTAATTAAAATTTTATTTGGTTATAACTCGGAAACCAATGAAAACAAGTACCACTTATTGTATATCATTGAAAAGCTCTCAATAAGGGTTCATTGGGCTTATATCCAAAATCCAAATTTTTTTTTAATTTTGGGCTTTTTTCCACACTTTTGATTCAGTTGATTGCAGTAAAAAGGAGAGCTACGCAACTAGATGTTACAACAGTTATAAATTCAAAATTTCAACATTCTACAGCTAATCGTTTTTGAGTTATGTGAGATACATACATAGATCACGCTGAAACTATTCAAAATGGATTCAGGGATAATCAGATTGAATATTTCCATTGAAATCTGAAAACCTAAATTTTTTGGGACTATAACACTTCCTTGTACAATACAAGGAAGTAAAAATTGTTTGCACCATCTTTTATTGTATAATTAATTAACTACATATTCTACAGTTCTTCTAAAAAAGAAAATTGATTTAGAAGGAGATGAAGGTAGTTTTTTATATACTGTATTAAATTCTCCTATATTTTGTATTTTGATTTCTGTATTGACTCTTTTCTAACAGATTTTCTTTAACGATAGTTTCATTTTTAAACACTACATAACTAAGTGAATTTCAAAACCTTGAAATTTATTTGTATTTATAACATATTCTTGAGTTCTGTATTCTTTGAAGTAATTTCTTTGTACAGATTTTTGTACCATATTTTTTGGATGATAAAAATAATGGCTGTGACCAGAATTATATAATAATTCTTGTCTTATCTTTCAGGCCAGCAAAAAGTATACCCCCAGACTGACCAGAAAATCGAGCATTTCATTTGAAATTCCAATACCTTCTAGATGATAAAAAAATTCACAAACATGCCCTGCAAAAACTTGATAAATATCAAGTATTTATTTAGCTCTCATCATCAAATTTAAAAGTGGCTAAGAAGCATCATTGGTGACAACAGGTTAAATGGGTTAACTATGTTAAGCATTCACCGAAAATGGGTTTTCATTAATAAGCAGCAATTGGTTAAAGCTGTAATTAAGAGAATTTGCATCTAATCCTTACAAACTACTATTGCAAATTATTTACTTTGTTTTTAAATAAATATTTTATTCTTCCTTTTGTTATTGAGTGTTGCACAGCATTCCCCCTGACTCCTCTTCCCCCATGGAAAAGGTTAAATTCAGAAAGTTACTTCAGTTTCGAGCTGGATATACTCTGATGTTAATATTACATTATTTACGAATGATATATTAACGAATTTTATATAAGTATATCATTAGCTTATATTAAATATAAATGTATTTATTAGTTTATATTTTTTAAATTTATCATTTATGAGTGACCATTTAAAAAACATAAACTAATAAATTCTAGTTCCAATCAAAGCCAAAGCATCTGATGTATCTGAGACATGCTTTGCAATAATTGTGCACATCTTTGTACTTATAAAAGGTCTGATGGAAAAGGAACCCCATTCACCTCGCTGATAGAAAAAACAACATATAAAACATTTACTGAAAGTGTCTTTGAGTCATCTTGAGTAAGCTAGCCATGGTGAATATGTGTCCAGTCTCTGGTGATTGAATTTTCTCTTGAGGTGTTTGGCATCTGTTTCAAAATTATAGTTCTTCAAAGGTACTCAGACATTTTCCAAGATAGGTTTTTTCTTATTAACTAGCATAGTGCTGGTCAGGCTGATAAATTTTCCAATATCATCTTTATGAAAACTATTGTCTTCAGTTTCACTTTCACTGTATTGCTCATTGGTTTGAACTGTAAAAGAAGGCCCTGCAGTCTCAGTGTTTAAAGTAGAAGGTTGTTACTTTCTTATCCTCATTCTTATCACTACTGCTGGTCATTTTTTTTGTTTGTTTTAAATTCACTGTTTTTAAGTAAAAAAAAAAAAATTAATTTGACCAAACTCTAATGTGGAGGTGAATGTAGCATCTTTCTGCATTGTTTTGACAAAGACGGTTTTGACATTTTTGTAAAAATTAAGTTTTATATGGGGTATATAACTATACCACTTGAGCTTAATTCAAAAATATGATTTTTATCATTAAAACGTTAAATACTTATGAAAGAATCATCAATAGAAAGTTTATCAGACATACAGATATTTTTTAAAAACCACTTTTTTGGACTCGGGGATCCCAAAACAGATATTTCCATATATCCATATCATAACTATAAATTTTGTTTCAATGTAGTTAAATGTTTTCCTTCCTTTACTGACGAATTCAAGATAAACTAGAAATGAACCGATATTACTGATATAATATCTGAGCAACTACCAAACGTAACATTGTTAATTAGGCTATGTTTTGAATTATTTTTAATTGTTCATCAAAAGTATTGATTGTTTAGAAGAACTTAACTAAAATAAATTTAAAAAAAAATTAACTATTAAAGTTGATTTATTATCAACTTAATGTAAAAAATAAACATATAAATAAAATCTAACATATAAATAAATTAACTTAAATACGAAAATCTATTTTATGCTGAAAGTTTCAAAGAATCACTTGTAGTGGGAAGGGGGGGCAGCTGCCCCTCATGCCCTCTCTGGATACACTGCTGGTTGACTACAAATATGTCGTATTTTTGTGCTCTATGATAATCATATATCAATTTAATGTCATTTCTAACTCATATATACTTAAGTAATTTGTTTGGAATTTTATTTTTTTGTAAACACTTTTGTAATCCTTTGGTTAAATCATTTTATCCTTTTTTAAATATTATAGTGAAATCTGTTTACCTTTTTAATGTTTGCTATCAGTTATATTTGCTATCTGTTATAACAATCATGTGATTTGTCTTGGCTTGAACCAGTTTTCATTATTTTTATGCCTATTAGATGTAAAGATAGTACGTTTTGTATTAGCATGAGAAGTATTGCATCAAATACAAGTCCTTATACTTTGTTCCAGGTCGTTTGTTATTACGTGAAGGATTATTAGAACAGAAAGGTATCTTTCATTCGGGTAAAACTACTTTCAATATATCTACTACTGCCGTATCATCCTCTGGTTGGAAATACATGAAGTATGATATTTATTAAGGTTATATATTTGTATATATACTTAATATTATGTATACTATTATACAAAGAGTAAGAGAGTTTTTGTTTGTTTGTTATAAACAAAAAAGCTACTCAATTAATTTCAACCAAATCTTTATCCATATTTCTTGGCATAACTGAGAAGTTTTTTTTTACATATATTTCATCTGAAAAATAAAGTTGTATATATAGGTAGTAGTGGAGATTTGCTGGTTGAAGCACAAACTTTAATGAATTGAATTAATGAACTTGTGAGTTTCTTATCACTGTGTGAATTGGTTTTGAACTGAATGATTTGAATCAGTCGAATGAATGAGATTAAAAAAATAATAATTGAATTTATGTTAAGTAAAATAATATTAAATAAATTCTGTTTAATTATAATGGGCTTTTCATGGGGACTGCACATGAGGCTAGAATGGTGAGGCTATGTAAGCCCCTATTGGGAGGCTGGACCACTCATCACCATTAACTGGTAACAAACAGAGTGCCCCTGGGGTGCTGTTTTGGGAGTTGCAATAGGATATTCTTATAATATCTCTGCAAACAGTCATCAAATTTTCAAAATACAAATGGGGTGTTTGTTAGTTGAAGGCTAACTTTTGCATGCTTCAGGTATACTCTTGATCTAACATATCACAGTTATTCAGAAATGTATATACTGAACATGTATAAAGTTGGTCTGTTTGTTATCACATATTTTGAGAACCAACATACCAATTACTTTCAAATTTGTAAGATGCATTCATGTTATCCTAGAAAAGGGTTTAAGTTATTGATCAAGGCTTTCCTTGAAGGTTAAGATATTAAAAATATTCTTTCTTCGTCCCCAAGGATGGCGAAGCTGTGAATTAAAGATATTCATTAATGAAAAAATAAATTAATCCTTTATTTCATTATTATATTTCTGCCCCCATGCCAAAGAAATAAGTTATGTATTTTTCATCATCAGAGGTGGGTGTATTTTAGTTACCATAGGTATTGTTAATCTTAGCTGATTTCGAAGTCGAAAGTTCTAAGGTTCAAATCCTAGTAAAGATAAAAATTTTTATATGGATTTGAATACTAGATCGTGGATACCGGTATTC
>JAAAKQ030025471.1:0-17513 GCA_010016005.3 Zanna intricata
CGACTTCGAACTCAGCTGATTTGTGATGTCGCGTTAATTACTAGACCAGCCTAGTGGTGTGGATAATTATCTAATCTCATTTAATGGTTTAATTGTTACTGAGTGGGCAACATAAAACCGAGCCCATAACGTAACCGCTGCAGAATCGCTAGGTTATGTTGGATGAAATTTTATGAATGATATGGATAAATTAAATAAAAAAAACATAAAACGTAATTTAAATGTTGCATTTATTTACTTTATTCTTACAAAATATGTTCAAAATGACTCTGGGCATCAGTGCAGTTTTGTGCTCCACTGATCACATTGAAAGTCGTCTGACGCAAAACGTTGTCAGTTGTGTTGTTTTGAATGTTTATCTTTAGTTCATGTTCTGCGAATTAACACGGCCGGATAATTGAAAGTATACATCGTGAAATACGACGTCGGGTCTGTCTGTCTACCAACACTGTTTTAGACAAGCCATTTACAATAATGAAGCCGTTTCGGCTTTTTCTGTCTCCTTCAGTTCTTGCACAGTTGTTACGCGATATGGTTTCAATTCTAATTCCTGAAGAATTTCACAAAAATATTCTACTTAACACCAGATTGTTGGGATAGCTTGCGTAGTGGTTTTTTTTCTTCATCGGCAGTAATTGTTTCGATATCGGCAGTGGCCTGTGGAGTCTTGAGACAGATGGTTGCGTATTTCGTTTTGCATTTGAAACCGAATTTGTTGTACGCCAATTTTTTTTTTTTTTTTTTTTTTACTAAATCGTGTATGCTGTTCGTTAAGATGCAGGCATACGGTAATTTTTCTACGAATACTTGACATTCGATTCGGAACGAATATAGGCCTCTACCATAATTATCTTCTCCTCGATTGAATTGGGCAGTTTTGTGCGCGCGCACACACACCTATACTGTGCTGCAATTAGCGTATACTGCACTGACACCTAACCACCTGACAAACAATATGTAGTAACGTATATATCCACTAGTCGCGCAAGTTGTGGGAGAGTCTTTGGTAAATAGTGTTGGGTAGCGGTTTCATTATGGGTTGCTCATTCAATATAACATCATTCTCAGGCACTTGAGGTAATAATTAAATAAAAAATGTTTCTTTTTGATTCTGGATCAATCTAACATTGTGTACGCAGTTATAATGAAATTTAAATATTCTGCGTAACAGTTAATTTTTTATATGCATCACCTAATCGTAAATCTTTCTTAAGAAGTCACGTTATACGCTCTACTCCATAGCCTTACCTTTGCATATTAATAATAGCTAGCTGATTATGGATGCGCGGGAAATAAGTTTTCTCTGCAATTTATGGCAATACCTCTAAAATTATTGCGCGGCCGCGCAGCTTAGAAAGAACTAGTATGATGAACCGTTAACGAAACTTGATCATTCACGCGGTATCCGATCGGAGCTTATCTTTCACAGTCTACCGTTTACTAGCTCATCGTTCTTCCTTTTTTTTTCTTTTCTACTCGAATATCATTTGCAGAGGCGCTTTTGTTATATTTATTCCAGGTCACTTTGGCGAAGTAAGAATATTTACCTGCACAATTTTCTAGCGACTATCTTTACGTCAAGGACGCAAAATACAAGTAAAAGTCGCCTTCTTTGAGAGTAATGACTTCCGACTCTTCAACTACAATTTACTTCATGGTAGCATGTCATCTGTATAGCGAAATATCACACATTTCTGTGGAACGGCTTACATCCTTTCGGCTTAATATGGTCCATATCCAACCGTGATCGAATTGTTTTGCCGCTTCTGTGCAGTTTTTTCTTAATTATTTAACGCGTGTATGTGCATAATAAATGTGTAGTGCGTAAATCGAAGATGAAAACTTGTCAGTGGTAAATCTAACAGTCGCGTTTTTTCTTACGTTGATTTTCTTTTCAAAGTACCGTAATTGTTTTTGATCTTCACTTCATTGTTTCTCTTCTTTCCTGCGGCACTTTTTTTTTATAGCTGTTCACGGTTATGTTTCCCCTAGAGAGATGTGTTTACGGGTGTTTGTATTTTACAGTTTGTACTAACGTTTCTTTGCTTTCGCCCACCCGACATATCGCGGTCTTGGTTAATGTATTTCGAATAAAATCTGTTAGTAAAGGGTATAACATAGGTTCGTTGAGAAAACAGTTAATTGCGCGTGTGAATCGAGAGAGCGATCGGAATTATTCCGGTACTATAAGTGGTAACCGAGTTCGGATTCTTCTCTTGTTGTTGTTGTTGTTGCTGCTTTACGGGTTTCGGGTGTCGGGTAGGTGGGGAATAGTGGTCGCATTCCAGCGGCCATCTTGTTCTATCTATATACTCTTTTGAGATCTTACTTTTTTACATGCGTTATATGAATGTCGCTTCCCGATTAAATACGATCTCGAAATTTTTTCATACAGTATTTAATTTTTAACGTTACGATTAAATTACATTGTTTTAATTCTAAGGATATTCATTTGTTTATATATTACTGCATTTCTCTTCTATTTTTTTTAAACAGTAATTTTTGTTCGTTGTGAAATCGTAATTTCCGTCCTTTTCCCATCAGGCGCTCGTGGATTTTGCTTATTTTTTAAAGTATTCAATTGTATAAAGTTATATATAATAACAATAGTTAAATAAACGTCAGAAACATGACGAAGAAGATACAGAGGAGAGAAAGTTGAGGTTTTCAATTGCCGTATTCAATTGAATACTATCCGAAATATGTATCGTCTATAGAGTTAAAACAGTTTTTTATGATGTTAAATCATTTTTAAGATTTTTCATAAAAATATTACCGGTTGACGCAATGGCTTGTCAAAAAAAGGGTATAGGGCCGGGCTCCATGGCGCGAGTGGTAGAGCGTCTCGGCCTTTCATCCGGAGGACTCGGGTTCGAATCCCGGTCAGGAATGGCATTTTTCACACATTCTACAATTCATTCATTTCATCCTCTGAAGATATAACTTAACGGTGGTTTCGGAGGTTAAACAGAGTATAATTGATGAATTCCGTTTGCCACTGTCACATCTCTTTTTGCCGCAACATAATATCATGAAATGATTTTTCTTTTTATGTGATATGGTAAGATTGGTTTATTGAATTTGAGCCATTATGGATATTAATGGAATTAAAACATATTTCGTGAACTAAAACCAATTTTAAACTGCTATTTATTTCTAAATTTTGAGTACTAACGGAAGGACAACAAAACAGAATCTGTTTTCTCATCGATGAGCGTAACATGATGTCTTTCGATTGATTTAGTTGCTAAATTAGCTTTCCGTTTACGGACTATGTTGAAAAAAAAATGTGTTAGTGCTTAATTGTCTCAAATAAAATTCGGCTAGATTTTCCATCGATGGAAAATCTAGCCGAATGAAAATGGATGTGGTATGTTTTATGAACTAAAAGCGACGATCTTTCAATTTTAATACGGTCTTTATATTCGGTCGTGCCAGTACGGTTTTATCGTTTCTGTATTGCCACCAATGATTTTCAGAAAATAAATATTTTAATAGTTGTACCACATTCAAACTAGCCCTAAGGGTTCCGCTTCGTTCGAACAATTAGGTGATAGTAACAGATTTAAACGGTCGTTTGTCACGTTTTGAAGAGATTCAAAGCGTGAATTTTTACTTTGATCGATATAATCAGTCTTAAATTGTACGTTACGATGTGATTTTTTTAATTTAAATTACAGAGAAATTTTCAGGTTTTTTAATGTTAAATTTTGTAAAATACAGTTAAGTGAGTGTATATAATGTAGTTATTCTCGGGAAAAGGTATATATAAATAACCGTTAGGTATTGCTTCAGAGGATGAGATAAAGTGACAATTCTGTTGCGTGTGAAAACGTCATTCGTGACTGGGATTCGAACCCGGGACCTCGGGATGAAAAGCCGAGTCGCCACCACTCGCGCTAAGTAGGCCGGCGTCGTCATGAAGTATTTGTATTGTCTGCTACGGGTGTGACGCATATAAAATCTCGGGTGCATGTGACAGTAGTTAGGGTCACAGTTTGTGCGAATAATAATGTTCAATACTTTATTTATCAGTTCCTTTGATGAAAAGAGATGTGGCGACACTTTTAGTGCTGAACGCGGTGCTTTTGGCCGTTTGTTTCGGTGAAGAAGGCGGCAAGAGTGGCCGCTTCGCTTCTTTCTGTCAACAATAAACACGCGCGAGCGATTTATTTTCTTCAGAATGGCTTTGGCGGTTTGCAGGAGTTTTTTTTTGTCGATCGCGGCCATTTGCGTTAGGTAGGGTACCCGAAGTACAAATGAAGAAACTCTTTTCACCGATTAATATTTTATAAGTTAATTTTGAAGGGTTTTAAGGAATTAAAATAAATAAAAATCGTTTCTGACACAATCGATTAAAAAAGAATTAAACTCTCAGCTGATTAAGATTTGCATCATGCACCAATGTTTTTTTGACTGTAAGAGGTTAACTAGAATTTCTGAACGACATTTTTTTATCCGAAAGTGATTCCAACCCATGTGCCCCCTCCCCTTGTGAGATCCAATTATTTCATTGATTATCATTCTATTTGGTTGTAACTCTGAAACAAATAAAAATAAGTACCACTTATATAAGTCCGAAATCTAAGTTTTTTGGATTTCGGATAATCGTTTTTGAGTCGCGTGATATAGATACGTTACAAACGTTACACCGAACTAGTCAAAATGGATATTTCCGTTGAAATCTGAAAACCGAAATTTTTCGCTATTACAATATTTCCTTTACTTCGAACAAGTTGGTAAAAAACTATTTTTTCCTTTCAGTAATTCTAAAATCAGTGATATTCTTTATTTCCCCCCTTAAAAGTTAGTTTTTTCGGTTGTAAAATTTAAGAGAATTATCGACGGAGGGGATGTCTTGTGTCCATCGTACATTTAGTAACACCATATTTACGCAGGGTGAATGAGGATGATATGTATGAATTTAAATGAAGTGTAGTCTTGTAGTTTCAGGTCGACCATTCTTCAGATGTTTGGTTAATGAAAAACCCAACCACCAAAGAACATCGGTACCCACCAACCTAGTATTCAGAAATCAGATCAGGGTAAAAGTAATTGAATTTTTCTCTGGTTTGAATTAAACTGTGATTAAATTAAATTGTACGGTTTGAAACACTGGTTTCGTTTAGTCGTACGACCGTAGTTGTGATTACCGAATAATGGTAATTATTGTAATGCGTTCTGTATAATGAGTTCTGTACCCAAAGATTAAAAGTCTTTTTTTATAAATTATTTTTAGATAAATTTACAACAATAAACAAACAACATCGGGAACACAACAATTAATATATGATTTGATTAATTTTTACGTGATCTAATATTTATCACATATTATTCCAAGAGCAGCTACCTTTGGATAAAAATTATAATTGCAATTAATTAAATTGATAGTTATATAATCATAGATAATATATAGACATATTAATGAAACTGTTATGGAAATAGTTGAATTTTCCAATAAATTTGACTGAAATTTAGCGATAATATTGAAATAATAAAAAAAGCCTGGCTTATTATCAGTTTTCTTTTTCCTCATTAATATAAGTTATTCTGTTTTTCTCTAATTATTTTTTGATGCATCTCTAGCAGAAGCTATATTTGTTCGCTGACTGCGTAGTTTTAACGGTCCAAGTGTAATGATTTAAATTACCGCAATGCAAATTTATCTTATTTAAATAGTTTAATATCAAATATTTAATAATTAAATTTGTATAGAATTGTTTCTGAAGAAAAATTTTAATTTACAAATCGACTTCATCCGTGTATTTAAGTAGAATACACAGTACTCTTGTACATCGCAAATCAGGTGATTTCGAAGTCGAGAGTTCTAAGGTTCAAATCCTAGTAAAAATAAAAATTTTTATACGGATTTGAATACTAGATCGTGGATTACCGGTGTTCTTTGGTGGTTGGGTTTCCAATTAACCACACTTCTCAGGAGTGGTCGACTGGAGATTGTACAAGACTACACTTCATTATTCACATCATCCTCATTCATCCTCTGAAGTAATACCTTAACGGTAGTTCCGGAGGCTGAAAAGATAAGAGTACTCTTGTATAACATTTCATCGAGTAAAATTTTTTTTAATATGCTTAATGTTTGATTTAATTGAAATTTGCAAAATAAAATTATTCTGGATTAGATTTAATAATTAACTACTGGAATGAAATATTTTAAAATAGTATTGTGTTCTTAATAGTGTTTGTATTTGTTGTGTAAAGGTTTATGAATTCGGAGAATTTAAACCGTTCGGTTCTAATTATTTTTTGGTAAAGCGGAGAAAAACTGTGAATTAGACAAGTAATTTGTTAGTTTTTTATTTCTAAATGATTAATTTGAGTAATTATACTGTTTTTCTCGCTCGCGTACCTCAAAATAACATTTTTTAAAAGCGAACGGTTAGCATGTATAATCAATTCGAGGAATGTATTTTAAATAGAATTGAACGATTTACTATGTAATTTGTATCGTTACGAATAGGTTATTTTAAAGGGCGACGGAGTTAAACTAATTTTGTTGGTGGTTTTACTTTTCGTTTTCCTATCATAAAAAGGTGTGAAGTCTTGCCCATGTACTTCTTTCTCATTTTTTTACGGCTGGTTTTCTTTAGAAGAAGGAACACAAACTAAGAGTAATGTTACCGTAGGTAAAACTGCCTATTATTATATTTTCGGATGGTCCACGGTACGATTTCGATTATAGATGAAAATAAACGCATTATTTTTGCAGGTCTGGAGCGATGCGACTTCTAAGGTGTATTGATTAATAAAATATTTTGATTGTTGTCTTCTCACTCGCGATTTGTTCGGGCTGATTGTTCTTTCTAATGCACCCTTGAAATGTATACATGAAATTCGCAAAGAATACACACTGGTCAAAACAATCTGAATTGAATTTTCAAAAAGTTTTTAATTCTCTGATTGTCTCTTTGGAATTTTTTATTTCTGTTTCGGAGAAATTTAGAGATAACTGTTTTTAAATTTTAACTTAAACATGTCTGAGAGAAATTGATGGTATTTTGACGGGTCGATTTCTTTTTTTTTTCTGTTTTAATACATTTTTCCATCCTCCTATACAAGAAAAAAAGATTTTTTCTTTTCCTTTGTTTTGTCTGAGAGTATCGTGAATTAAGAAAAATGAAAATTGCAGTTCTGTTTTAACGATTGAGACTACTATAGGCACCGCAAAACCTAAAGAGAAGTGCAGACACTGGTGGAAGTTTCATACCGTGCGGTATGTTAAGTTTCCTGACATAATTATTTGTAGGCGAGTCGACACGAATTACATACAAGTTACTCCTGCAACATTTAATTGTCCGTGTAATCGTTAATTTAAAATAACTTAAACCGTAAATGATGTGACTTAATCTTTCTTCCCTTTATTTTCACAGTTGTAAATAGTTAAAAGGTAAATTTATTGGGTTTTTGTAAATTGAAAAAGGAAGGCAGTTAAGTAATGCGTTTTAATATGTAATTTGTAAAAAAAATTAAATCTTTATTCATGTAAATTGACAGCGGTTTTTTTTTGTCTTCAGTCGTTTGATTGGTTTGATGCAGCTCTCCATGAGTCCCTACCTAGTACCAGTTGTTTCATTTCGGTATACATCCTACATCCCTGACAATTAGTTTTACATATTTCCAACGTTGCCTGCCAGCACAATTTTTCCCATTTATCTGTTCCCTCCAATGTCAAAGCGATTATTCCAGGATGCCTTAATATTATGTGGCCTGTAAGTCTGTCTCTTCTTTTAACTATATTTTTTCAAATGCTTCTTTTATTATCGATTTGCCGACACCTCTTCATTTGTCACTTTATCCACCCATCTCATTTTTAACATTCTCCTGTAACACCACATTTCAAAAGCTTCTAACCTACTCGTATCGTCCAAGTTTCACTTTCATATAAAGCTACGCTCCAAACATGTATTTTCAGAAATGTTTCCTGACGTTAAAATTTATTTTTGATGTAAGCAAATTATATTTGTGACTGAAAGCTGGTTTCGCTTGTGCTATTCGGAATTTTATATCGCTCCTGTTTCGTCCATCTTTAGTAATTCTGCTTCCCAAATAACAAAATTCTTCTACCTCAATAATCTTTTCACTTCCTATTTTTATATTTCGTAGTCGATCTACATTATTTCTATGTGTTGACAGCGGATATATTAGGTTACTGTAGAAATTGTTTAGTAGATTTTGATTTAAAAAAGTAAAAAATGAAACTTTAACAGATGTAGATACAACAGTAAAATACATGTTGATTATATAAATCTTCTATTTTAACATTTTTTAAAAACAATTCGTATGATACAAGATTTAGTTTCAAAGGGCATTCCTAGACTTAAAATAATTAATTATTGTTACTACAAAACAAAAATATTACTTTTAATTATTTTATTGTTAATTAAATCTGTATCCACGTATTGGCCCGCACTTTGAAGATATTGCCACTTAGCTGTCACTGGGTTACAAGATTGTAAGTTTTCCCCGAATCCCCAACTGTCTTAATCGTGTATTTCGTTTTTAAATCTGAATAAAGTAACCTTAATAGACCACCCCATCTCCGCCAAAATCTGTTCGCTCGTAATAGATTCGTATCGCATAAGTATTATATTATGTAATACATCAGGTTGAGATTTGAATAGTTTTTTGAAAATAAATAACACCTTTATTTATTATTAACACCTTTAAGTTTGATTCAAATCAAGAAGTTAATCTATCTTCCTTTGTGATAGGGATAACCGAAAAGTATATTTTCTCGTAGTCCTTAACTGTTCCGAAGCTTGGTTTTTTAACCACATTTCTGTCTTCAGTAGAAGACGTATATAGAAACCGTCCGTCGTAGAAGATAAGTAGTAATGCGTTGTTAACCGTTTATTTTTTTCCTTTTACGCAAGATTTCGATGCCTCGTTAAGGCTTCGTGTGGTCTCCTGTCTGCTGCAGTTTTCACGTCTGCTGACGTGAAAATTTTAGAGACCAAGAAAAGGAAACTTTCTAACGATCGAGAGATCATGATTACTATTAATGGTCTGTTATAAATAACGATCACAATTTCGGTTCGTTTATTTTGTGCTGTTTTGTGTTAAAATTTGGTCAAAGTTCGATGTCCGTTTGTTTCATAAAAACGGCCGTCTGTGATCTGTTTTCCCTTTTCGGCGCGACTGAGCAAGACATGTATTTTACAATCGGGGATAACTATTGTACGATGTTTACTACTAAGAGTCGACTGTTAACGAATCGACAAACTTTAAAATACGCAGCAGTATTTCTTAGTACGACGCGGGGTGTGCGCGCGCGGGCGCGTGTGACGGACCGCATACCAGCTCCGCGTAATGAGGTCATTATACCCGCTAACACTTGACCTCCGTTTCCGGTTTGTTTCTCTTCGCGTACGTTCGTTCATTTCTTTCCTTCTGTTAAACCGATCGTATATATATATATATATATATGTTATGATATTTTTGTTGTGCCGGGTTGTTTTGACGGTTGTTTCTTTCCATCTTCCGTCGATTCGGCCGATCGATCGTTTTCATATTACGTAATGACAATTCATCACCCCGAGTCGGTTTTCTAATAATTTGACGATGGAACAGAATAGTGTTTTTGCCGGTCGTTATCAGGAATTAATTTTCACCCGATATTTACATCTGCGTTTATGATTATAAGGTCGATTAAGAGATGTATTCACCGCTGATTTTTGTAATAGCGCGGATAATTTTTGTCTCCATAAACGTTTAGTTATGTTTTACTGCGAGTGATGGGTGCGATTTCAAAATTCATAAGTCCATCTTAACACAAAGATAAGATGGCAGTTTGGTTTGGATAATAACAAAAACATTAATCGATCGAATTATTTTTTTTTTTTTTTGGTTGTATTTTATTGTACGTTTCCAGTGTACAAAGCCATTTACTGTACTTACAAAATACTACATTTTCGAACGTGTCGTCTAAGATTGTAAATATTTGAGAAAAAAATTTTTTTAATCGTAGAAATAAATTAATTTGAAAGATAATTTTGAAATTTTATTATGCCCATGGAATTAGTCACAATTCTGGACTTTTATTCCTATCGGTTACAAGTTATATAGGATGATATGCTTCCGGCACTGATAATCTCGTAATTACTTACATACTCTCGCGCTTGTTTTTTTACCGCTCGATTTTTCGTCGTGATATTCAAACAAAAATCTGTATCTCGCCGTTACTTATTCTCGTTATCGTAAGGTAATGAAACTTGTTTATACAACTACGCGGAGGCCGTAGTTCGAGAACCATGCTCCCAAATAATTAAATATTCGATTTTAGAACGACGGAGTGTTCTGCTGTGGGCAAAGAAATTAGAACCATAGTGCCACATCAACGGAAAGAAAAACAAAATTTTGTTAAAGACGCAAATCATTTGTAAGCGTTAGAAAAGAATCGTTCCTTACAATGACATTTGCCGCTTTTAATTTTTTTATTAAAGTTCCATGTGGCCTTGCGAATTGCATTAATCTCGTTTAGACGTTCCTATTATTAAAACAGTGTTCCGACCGAATAAAAATGTTCTAATAATCTGAATGTGTTGATCTTCCGTATAAATTAAATTCTTTTTATCGGAAATATTTTCTCAATGGAAATTGGACCTTGATTAGTAAACTTAAAACCATATTTTAATTTTTTGAAACGCGTATCGGCTCGGTGACATTGTATATTATTTTTACCACACGAGTGGTTATATCAGAGATTGCAGATTTCTCTTTTTAAAAGAAATTGTAGGAAGGAGTTCGGACGATGTGTGATTTTCAACTTTTGTGTCCTTTAAAACTTTCAATAGAGGTGAAGTAATGAGAAAAACAATCTTGCTTATTAAGGGCAAAAAGGAGGATTTATTCGGGACAGAAATTTTTCTCATTTACCGCTCGTTTTGTTTTTAAACATACAACTTTGTAAAATTCTGTACGCAGTGTAACGCAGAACAGTCAACTAAACCAAAAATTGCCTTTTTCTTATCATTCTCTTACAATTTGTAGCAGCAAGTTAACGGGTTTACCCATCAGGCTTCCTTTATTTCTTACTTTGTTCTGCCTACTTTATCATCACTACTTTTTCTCATTTCTTTAACATCGGTTATTTGATGTTCTTTGTTGGAGAGAATTTTATATTTTTAGCTCACGATTTCGTCGGAGTAGAATTATTTTTTCATTAAATTACCCGAGGACGTGAGTATTCTTAATTGTAGTATAAATCTGCTTTCTTATATGTGTAAAATCTCTTATTTTACTGCAGGATTTGCTTAAAATGTATGCCATATCAGACTTTTATTGTTTTTATGTATTTAATTGATGGGTGTACCGTATCATATTTTTACTTGACCGTAGAAGCAAACATGTAAAAAAATATGTTTGAATATCGCGGAGTTTTAATTTTTGCAAATTAATAATTTGAACACCTCTACGGTACCATGGAGCAAGTTTTCATTTAGGTCTGCATTTTTTTCTTTTTAGAATGGTTTGACTGTTAGTTATTTATTACAATTTAGGTTTACGAAAGGGGCAGACGTGTGCTCGAGCCGGTCTCAATTTAACTTGCTTTTGAAAGGTAGAACGCACTTCAAACTGGTTACGTTTCACTTTTTTTTGGCTTCTAAACGGGTCACCGGCCGTTCACGACAACCTTAGATTTACTTATTCCTATAGAATGCGATTCGGGGAGTATGAATCCGATGATAAAAACGGCTAAGAGACCTTGTAGACGATTAGATCTTCATAGAGTATCTCTGCTCTGTATGCTCTAGAGGTGCGGACTATTTTGTTAAAACCGCTTTAATCGATCCGCGCTTCTATGCGAGTCAATTTGCGGTGATGAAATATATTACGGAATTACAGGTAAACTCTATTACCTTTAATAGTGTGTATTCACTGAAGTCCGAGCCCGTAATACGATCCAGTGAAATCTGGCCTTTACTCGTAACTTTCAAATCTATCAACAAGTTTTACACCTTCTCTTTGTCTGTTAAGCATCTGGAACTACCGTGTAAGGTATTCCTTCAGAGGACGAATGAGGATGATGTGTAGTCTTGTAAGATCTCAGGTCATCCACTCCTGAGAAGTGTGGTTAATTGAAACCCAACCACCAAAGAACGCCGGTATCCACGATCTAGTATTCAAATCCGTATAAAAATAACTACCTTTACTAGGTTTGAACCTTAGAACTCTCGACTTTGAAATCAGCTAATTTGCGATGTCGCGTTAACCACTAGACCAGCCCGGTGGGCTAAGTTTTACACCTGACCGTTTTATATCTCATACGATCGCAGCCCGGAATTTATAGTTCATCAAATTAATCGAACGGTGTGATATCATTATTTTCTAAAAAAATATTTAGAAATAATAGAACAAAATTGGTTTACCGATCAATAGGAAGTATGTGGATGTGTGTTTAATCACGGTGATTTTATTAATTTAGGTCTGTGTATCCGTATATGGTCAAAATGTAATATGGTTCTTAATACGCCTATCCTGTCATGTTAGGTACTCTGCTACGTTTTAGAAATTGGAGTTGTTTTAAGATAAATTTGGCTTGCAAAGGAGCACATGTTTTCCCGTGGAGATTTATGCTGCAGCGTTTAGCCATCTGTCAACACGAAAATTGTTGAATAACTGTGCGGGCATTGTTTGAAATTTCCTGTGAAAACAAAGTAGATCGTTTTCGACAAAGAGTAGAGAAACTTTTTTGTTTTATTCTTATGACCCAGCTAATTAGGTTACGCTTAGCCGTAATTAAATTAGGATAATCTTATATCTTAGTTTTAATATTTTTATTTTTGTGGGTTTAAGCGTTGTTACGAGTTATGTTAAAACCACGCGACGCCTATGTTTGTAGTAAATTGAAGAAATAAATTTGTTCAACTATTACGTATGTAATGTTACTAGGTCTGTTCGATATTTAGGCCCAGCAGGTATGTGTGGTAATGTTTATTACCAGTTTTTTTTGCCTTTAATTGTATTTTTAAGCGCTTAACTAGCTAAGGTTTTTTTGGTGTAGCGCGTAACCGGAAATCATTTAGAATTTTCATAAATTATCTTGTTTACTTGTTCCCTACACAAGCGATGGGATTAGACTCATACGAGATGCGCTTCGTTCTGCGGTCGTTAGCCATCTCTAAATATATTGTTAAGAGTAGCGGGAGTAGGATATGACGTTATTGTATACCCGGCTCCTAGACTGGTCCCGATAAGATAAGGTCTTAAACTGTAACAAATTATTTTTCAGTTTATACGTATCGTCGTCGGCTAATAAGACACGTTTGAAACGAGCTCGTGAATATAGTTAAAAAATTGTACAAAAGCAAAGTATTCGAGTTGTATGACGCTCGATACATTTTTCAGCCACAAAAATCTAGACTAACTTAATTTATCTTGGGAATGTCTTCAATATTTTTGTCATAGAGTCGACGAAATACTAAAATATATCACATCCCGTCGAACGGTTTAATCGTTTTTTCCCGATGCGAGCCGCTCAGAACGGTTTATCATTCCTCCTATTAGTGTTTGGAGAAATTGAATGTCGCAACTTCTGATTTTTCGTCGATGGATTAAAAATTCTATTCGGTTATCTTATCGTGCTCTTAATAGTATAGATAAAAAGGTTGCCCTCTTGTCTTCAGTGTGGCGGGGTTCTTAGCAATTGTTTTATTTAGTTTTCTCTATTTGCAGTAGAATAAAAACAAAGTTTTACTAATTATTGTTTAGTTTAATAACTAGTTTAACTGACAAACGAATACAAAACGTCTTGACCGTGTAGGATCTTTGGAGTGAAAACATTTTTTGGCGCGTTGTGCCGGACACTTTTGTGATTGACTTTTACATTGAGAAAAAATAGCTGATTCGTAATCAAAAATCGTCACGAGACCCTAAGCATATGAATAGGAGAGGAAGACACGGAGCGAGAATTTATACAGATATGCGTATAATGTATATAGAATAAGAGGTGGGAGAAAAAACATCGATGATCCCTCGGTGAATCCCAATACACTTCTCTTTCTGTATACTTAAGTATACAGAAAGAGGTATATAGAAATAGAAAGTTCTGAATCCTTAGCTATTTGCGTAAGTGTACATCGATATACAGTAAAGAAAGACATTGATTCCACCTGCTCTTTCTTTCTCTCTTTCTGTGTACCGGTACGCATATACGTATATATTAATACAGTATAGAAAGACTGTTGTAGTTATCCTGAGCTCGTTGCTACGTAGATATAGTTATTGAGTAGATATATCTATACGTATTGAAGTGCAGTAAGTTTATATAAAATTAGTTTTAAAATGTTAAAAAAGTGTTAAAATAACATAGCAAATTTACAAGATATTTGCATAGATTTCATTCAACAGTATTTATTTAATATTTTAGTTAAAAAGCAATTATTTCATGTTTAGAAGGACTGGCGATACAAATAATATAAATTTTACAGTAATAGAATAATAATGTAATAATATGTTATACCAAAGTATTATAATTCATTATTAAAACTTAAATGTTTTTCTAACATTTATTTAACAAAGAAAAGCAATTTTTATTATCAAGTTATTTAATTAACGATTACACCATATTATAAACAGATTTAAGTAATCTATTAAATTCTTTTAAATGAATAATCACATACATTTAAATCAGCAATAGAATCAGATATGATTAATTATTAACCAATGATCGGTACTCCATTGTTTTATGTTTTCACTTCTGTTGACCAGTCCCACCACTGGAAGGGATTCGCTTGCTATTGTTTATGAATGGGGTAGCGACCGTCGAACACTTGAGGTCCATAAAAACTTAAAAAGGTGTTAGGGATATTTTAGTCGATCGGTTTTTTAAACTATAGATTTTATAGAAAACGGTATCGTTTCGGTTTTCTCTAGGTTTCGCTCCTAAATTTAGTAAAGCTAAAGGAATTCCGAAACCGATTGGAGAATTACAACAGTACGTACCTACCGGTTTTTTTTTTCGATTCAGTAGATTATTTTTTAAAGCGCACGGTTCTCTTTTTCCCTTTGGTAAAGAATGTAATCAGCAGGATTTTTTTTAAACCACAACGGTTTTAATTTCACATTAATAATGGTAAGCGGAAAGAAGAATATTAACTTTTTAAGCAAACTGCTTACGGGTTTTTAAAGGTAGTCATAAATCAACGCGTTCTGAATTCAGTTTAATAGTATGATTATTTTTAACGCGTCCCTCAAACCTGAAATAAATTTAATTATCGTATCATTTACCTTACTCATCGGAAGTTTTTTTTGTTAAGCTTGTCAACCGACCGTCGTATCACTGTTATGTTTTAATATTATTCCGGTTGTTTTGTTATCGTAACGTGGTGCGATTTCATCTTTCCTCTTTAAGGTTTGTTTTAAGTTGTTCGTGTGGAATTATTGGTTTCGTTAAATGTATTCGTGAACAAAAAAGTAACAGCTTTCATCGAAATGCGCAACTGTAGTTTGAATATTTACGAAAAAAGTATTAGTAAAAGTTATTAAGTTTATGAAAAAAAGTATTAGTAAAAGTTATTAAGTTTATGAAAAAAAGTATTTGGTAAATGTTTAATGTAATATTGCATCCCTTATTTTTCGTCATTTAAAAACTGAGTTGCAATTCAAGAATATTGCAATTTTTGTCAATAATCTGCTTTCATACACCTTTTTTTTTTTTTAATTTCAAGTTTCTCTTTACATTAATTTTAAAACTTTTTTTTTTGGATGTCTTCACTACAAGTTACTCTTGCACCTGTTGAAAAATTGTTTAGGTATTTAATCGCACTATTTAACCTTACAAAGCGAATCATTATTCAGCGATTAATATTAACTAAGTGGTATCAGAGCGATTGTGTTATAACGTACTTCAAATTTCACCCAATTGGATAATTTCGAGATTACATGAACATCATTGCCTTATTTAGTGTATATTATTGATGTAATATAATTTTACCTTCCTCGTCCGACTTCTGTAGTACTTTATCTCTACGATTGATGTTCGGAGTTTTGGAAACTACTCCTAGTGAGTGCACGAAAAAGAAACGTAAGTTGTATCCCCGTGATGTGATTCTATTTTTATGTATACGCCTTTAAAAGGAACGATGTCGCGAACTTAAATTGCGGTGTTCATCTATGTACAAAAGGCGGCACAACGAATCTTGATCCCACTGCAACGACAGCCGAATTTAAAATCGTCTTCATTGTTATAAGAACGAATGGGCCTTTGTAAGATATATTGCGGTGTTAGTATTGGATCTAAAACAATTTTTTTTTATCGCCTCAGTGCTTAGTTAATACTTAAATTTTTTATGTTTTTAAGTTTAATTTGATTTAAATGTGTAAGTTATGTCAAATTTAAGTGGTTCACTGAAAAATATTTTATTAGTATCCGACGTTTTCTTCGGAAAAATACGTTATACATTTTTCAAATTTGTAAACGTGATAAGAATTACAGAAGCGTTTATGTGAAGCTGAGAATTGAGGTAATGATAAGCTTACACATAAAATGTAAATGACAAATCAAAATGTATTATCTTACCTTGATTGCTGGTGTTTTGCTTTTATTTTCAAACGTATATTTAAAAATTACTGCAAGATAACAAATGCACCAGCAATCAGTAGAATCGGAAATAACAACAGGAACTACTGTTAGGTAGTAAGTAAATAAAACTATTTTTAATTAAAGCCGGTTAACGCCATCCACTTCGCAAGAAATATCACAATTTCCGAGGTTACTGTCGTCAGAATTAATCGTAGTTTTCACTCTTTTTCTAATGAAATAATAATAAGTGTTGAAAATAGAAACTTACAGCCCGTCACCTGAATCATTGTTCCGTTATTTATTTGTAATGTGAGAAGGTAATAATATATGACTCGTCGAGGTACTATCAACCTATTTTCGGTTCTACATTTTTTATTGCCAAATAACTATATGCTTAATTCTTATGTCATGTTGCTCGTCATCTTATGCGGTTTATATTTATTGGTGTAGAGAAAGAAATCTCAGCCAGAGTTTCGACTAATTTTTCTAAGAATCGCTTTTCCCCCCCTTTTTTTGGATTTAATATTTTTTCAGTAGACGTTAAGTTCTAAATTATAGAATACTAAAAATACACTATGTATTATAAAATGTGATTACTCTTCTCGATCGAAACTCGAATAAAAAGAAATGGAATTTGCACAAATGTTCTTACAGAATCAACAAATATAGGACACTTAGGTAATCGGGTTATAATCTCATGCATTCAATAACGTAGGCTTATGCGTTATTATTTATTTCTACGTTGGCCGACTGTATTTGAAAACTGTTAGCACAGCACAAAAAATACAGCTATATATTTTTTCTTGATTCGTTTCCTAAGTGGGAATAGGTATATCAGTGTTTATTTTTACAATAGTCTTATTATAGAAAGAAATTGCAGTCAGTTTTCAAAACCCACGCATAATAAACTTTACAAAAAGAAAGAAGGTATACTTCTTAAAAAAGATGTCACTTACAAAGGTAAATAAAT